>CAWWDY010001635.1:0-15000 GCA_963942605.1 Poecilus cupreus | reverse complement strand
CAATTCAAACTGAAAAATTCATGTTTCTTTCGTACGAAACGGCGATTTATGAGAAATGACGATAAAATTATTGTTTTAAACTTGAAAAAACATAGAAAAGTGCTGTTTTCAACTATTAAAACTGTTAAATTCATGTTTCGTTAGTGCGAAACGGCGATTTATGGGAAATGACGATAAAATTGTTGTTTTAAACTTGCAAAAAAAATATAAAAACGCTGTTTTCAACTATTCAAACTGATAAATGCATAAAACAGCAATTTTATCTTGATTTCACCAACATTAGCCATTATACAGGAAAGAAACATGAATATGACAGTTTAAATACTTGAAAACAGTATTTTGTACGTTTTTGCAAGCTGAAAACTGCTATTTTATCTTGATTTTGCAAACATAAGCCATTACACACGACATATACTTGAATATGACAGTTTAAATACTTAAAAACGGTGTTTTGTATGCTTTTGCATGCTTAAAACCGCAACTTTATCTTGATTTCACCAACATTAGCTATTATACACAACAGAAACATGAATATGACAGCTTAAATACTTGAAAACAGCATTTTGTGTTTTTCTGCAAGCTGAAAACAGCTATTTTATCTTGATTTTGTAAACATAAGCCATTACACACGACATATACATGAATATGACAGTTGAAATACTTGAAAACAGCATTTTGTATGTTTTTGCAAGTTGAAAACAGCTATTTTATCTTAATTTTGCATACATAAACCATTACACATGGCATATACATGAATATGATAGTTTAAATACTTAAAAACGGTGTTTTGTATGCTTTTGCATGCTTAAAACCGCAATTTTATCTTGATTTCACCAACATTAGCCATTATACACGACAGAAATATGAATATGACAGCTTAAATACTTGAAAACAGCATTTTGTGTTTTTCTGCGAGCTGAAAACAGCTATTTCATCTTGATTTTGTAAACATAAGCCATTACACACGACATATACATGAATATGACAGTTGAAATACTTGAAAACAGCATTTTGTATGTTTTTGAAAGTTGAAAACAGCTATTTTATCTTAATTTTGCATACATAAGACATTACACATGGCATATACGTGAATATGGCAGTTTAAATACTTGAAAACGGTGCTTTGTATGCTTTTGCATGCTTAAAACAGCAATTTTATCTTGATTTCACCAACATTTGCCATTATACACGACAGAAACATGAATATGACAGTTTAAGTACTTGAAAACAGCATTTTGAATGTTTTTGCAAGCTTAAAACAGCTATTTTATCTTGATTTTGCAAACATAAGCCATTACACACGACATATACATGAATATGACAGTTTATATACATAAAAAAACAGAATTGTGTATGTTTTTGCTAGCTGAAAACAGCTATTTTATCTTGATTTTGCAAACATAAGCCATTACACACGACATATACATGAATACGATAGTTTAAATACTTGAAAACAGAATTGAGTATGTTTTTGCAAGCTGAAAACAGCTATTTTATCTATATTTTGCAAACATAAGCCATTATACACGACATATACATTAATATGACAGTTTAAATACTTGAAAACGGAGTTTTGTATGCTTTTGCATGCTTAAAACAGCAATTTTATTATGATTTCACCAACATTAGCCATTATACACGACAGAAACATGAATATGACAGTTTAAATTCTTGAAAACAGCGTTTTGTTTGTTTTTGAAGCTGAAAACAGATATTTTATCTTGATTTCACTAACATTAGCCATTATACAGGACAGAAACATGAATATGACAGTTTAAATACTTGAGAACAGTATTTTGTACGTTTTTGTAAGCTGAAAACAGCTATATTATCTTGATTTTGCAAACATAAGCCATTATACACGACATATACATAAATATGACAGTTTAAATACTTGAAAACGGCGTTTTGTATGATTTTGCATGCTTAAAACAGCAATTTTATCTTGATTTCACCAACATTAGCCATTATACAGGACAGAAACATGAATATGACAGTTTAAATACTTGAAAACAGTATTTTGTACGTTTTTGCAAGCTGAAAACTGCTATTTTATCTTGATTTTGCGAACATAAGCCATTACACACGACATATACATGAATATGACAGTTTAAATACTTAAAAACCGTGTTTTGTATGCTTTTGCATGCTTAAAACCGCAATTTTATCTTGATTTCACCAACATTAGCCATTATACAGGACAGAAACATGAATATGACAGTTTAAATACTTGAAAACAGTATTTTGTACGTTTTTGCAAGCTGAAAACTGCTATTTTATCTTGATTTTGCAAACATAAGCCATTACACACGACATATACATGAATATGACAGTTTGAATACTAAAAACCGTGTTTTGTATGCTTTTGCATGCTTAAAACAGCAATTTTATCTTGATTTCACCAACATTTGCCATTATACACGACAGAAACATGAATATGACAGTTTATATTCTTGAAAACAGCGTTTTGTTTGTTATTGCAAGCTGAAAACAGCTATTTTATCTTGATTTTGCAAACATAAGCCATTACACACGACATATACATGAATATGAGAGTTTAAATACTTGAAAACAGCATTTAGTATATTTTGCAAGCTGGAAACAGCTATTTTATTTAATTTTCAAACATAAGCCATTACACACGTCATATATATATAAACATGACAGTTTAAATACTTGAAAATAGTGTTTTGTATGCTTTTGCATTCTTAAAGCAGCAATTTTATTTTGATTTCACCAACATTAACCATTATACACGACAGAAACATGAATATGACAGTTTAAATACTTAAAAATAGCATTTTGTATGTTTTTGCAAGCTGAAAACAGCTATTTTATTTTGATTTTGCAAACATAAGCCATTATACACGACATATACATAAATATGACAGTTTAAATACTTGAAAACGGCGTTTTGTATGATTTTGCACGCTTAAAACAGCAATTTTATCTTGATTTCACCAACATTAGCCATTATACAGGACAGAAACATGAATATGACAGTTTATATTCTTGAAAACAGCGTTTTGTTTGTTTTTGCAAGCTGAAATCAGCTATTTTATCTTTATTTCACTAACATTAGCCATTATGCACGACAGAAACATGAATATGACAGCTTAAATACTTGAAAACAGCATTTTGTGTTTTTCTGCAAGCTGAAAACAGCTATTTTATCTTGATTTTGTAAACATAAACCATTACACACGACATATACATGAATATGACAGTTGAAATACTTAAAAACAGCATTTTGTATGTTTTTGAAAGTTGAAAACAGCTATTTTATCTTAATTTTGCATTCATAAGACATAACACATGGCATATACGTGAATATGACAGTTTAAATACTTGAAAACGGTGTTTTGTATGCTTTTGCATGCTTAAAACAGCAATTTTATCTTGATTTCACCAACATTTGCCATTATACACGACAGAATCATGAATACGACAGTTTATATTCTTGGAAACAGCGTTTTGTTTGTTATTGCAAGCTGAAAACAGCTATTTTATCTTGATTTTGCAAACATAAGCCATTACACACGACATATACATGAATATGAGAGTTTAAATACTTGAAAACAGAATTAAGTATGTTTTTGCAAGCTGAAAACAGCTATTTTATCTTGATTTTGCAAACATAAGCCATTATACACGACATATACATTAATATGACAGTTTAAATACTTGAAAACGGCGTTTTGTATGCTTTTGCATGCTTAAAACAGCAATTTTATCATGATTTTACCAACATTAGACATTATACACGACAGAAACATGAATATGACAGTTTAAATTCTTGAAAACAGCGTTTTGTTTGTTTTTGAAGCTGAAAACAGATATTTTATCTTGATTTCACTAACATTAGCCATTATACAGGACAGAAACATGAATATGACAGTTTAAATTCTTGAGAACAGTATTTTGTACGTTTTTGTAAGCTGAAAACAGCTATATTATCTTGATTTTGCAAACATAAGCCATTATACACGACATATACATAAATATAACAGTTTAAATACTTGAAAACGGCGTTTTGTATGATTTTGCATGCTTAAAACAACAATTTTATCTTGATTTCACCAACATTAGCCATTATACAGGACAGAAACATGAATATGACAGTTTATATTCTTGAAAACAGCGTTTTGTTTGTTATTGCAAGCTGAAAACAGCTATTTTACCTTTATTTCACTAACATTAGCCATTATACAGGACAGAAACATGAATATGACAGTTTAAATACTTGAAAACAGTATTTTGTACGTTTTTGTAAGCTGAAAACAGCTATATTATCTTGATTTTGCAAACATAAGCCATTATACACAACATATACATAAATATGACAGTTTAAATACTTGAAAACGGCGTTTTGTATGATTTTGCATGCTTAAAACAGCAATTTTATCTTGATTTCACCAACATTAGCCATTATACAGGACAGAAACATGAATATGACAGTTTAAATACTTGAAAACAGTATTTTGTACGTTTTTGCAAGCTGAAAACTGCTATTTTATCTTGATTTTGCAAACATAAGCCATTACACACGACATATACATGAATATGACAGTTTAAATACTTAAAAACCGTGTTTTGTATGCTTTTGCATGCTTAAAACCGCAATTTTATCTTGATTTCACCAACATTAGCCATTATACAGGACAGAAACATGAATATGACAGTTTAAATACTTGAAAACAGTATTTTGTACGTTTTTGCAAGCTGAAAACTGCTATTTTATCTTGATTTTGCAAACATAAGCCATTACACACGACATATACATGAATATGACAGTTTGAATACTAAAAACCGTGTTTTGTATGCTTTTGCATGCTTAAAACAGCAATTTTATCTTGATTTCACCAACATTTGCCATTATACACGACAGAAACATGAATATGACAGTTTATATTCTTGAAAACAGCGTTTTGTTTGTTATTGCAAGCTGAAAACAGCTATTTTATCTTGATTTTGCAAACATAAGCCATTACACACGACATATACATGAATATGAGAGTTTAAATACTTGAAAACAGCATTTAGTATATTTTGCAAGCTGGAAACAGCTATTTTATTTAATTTTTCAAACATAAGCCATTACACACGTCATATATATATAAACATGACAGTTTAAATACTTGAAAATAGTGTTTTGTATGCTTTTGCATTCTTAAAGCAGCAATTTTATTTTGATTTCACCAACATTAACCATTATACACGACAGAAACATGAATATGACAGTTTAAATACTTAAAAATAGCATTTTGTATGTTTTTGCAAGCTGAAAACAGCTATTTTATCTTGATTTTGCAAACATAAGCCATTATACACTACATATACATAAATATGACAGTTTAAATACTTGAAAACGGCGTTTTGTATGATTTTGCATGCTTAAAACAGCAATTTTATCTTGATTTCACCAACATTAGCCATTATACAGGACAGAAACATGAATATGACAGTTTATATTCTTGAAAACAGCGTTTTGTTTGTTTTTGCAAGCTGAAATCAGCTATTTTATCTTTATTTCACTAACATTAGCCATTATACAGGACAGAAACATGAATATGACAGTTTAAATACTTGAAAACAGTATTTTGTACGTTTTTGCAAGCAGAAAACTGCTGTTTTATCTTGATTTTGCAAACATAAGCCATTACACACGACATTTACATGAATATGACAGTTTAAATACTTAAAAACCGTGTTTTGTATGTTTTTTCATGCTTAAAGCCGCAATTTTATCTTGATTTCACCAACATTAGCCATTATACACGACAGAAACATGAATATGACAGCTTAAATACTTGAAAACAGCATTTTGTGTTTTTCTGCAAGCTGAAAACAGCTATTTTATCTTGATTTTGTAAACATAAGCCATTACACACGACATATACATGAATAAGACAGTTGAAATACTTGAAAACAGCATTTTGTATGTTTTTGCAAGTTGAAAACAGCTAATTTATCTTAATTTTGCATACATAAGCCATTACACATGGCATATACATGAATATGACAGTTTAAATACTTAAAAACGGTGTATTGTATGCTTTTGCATTCTTAAAACAGCAATTTTATCTTGATTTTACCAACATTTGCCATTATACAGGACAGAAACATGAATATGACAGTTTATATTCTTGAAAACAGCGTTTTGTTTGTTTTTGCAAGTTGAAATCAGCTATTTTATCTTTATTTCACTAACATTAGCCATTATACAGGACAGAAACATGAATATGACAGTTTAAATACTTGAAAATAGTATTTTGTACGTTTTTGCAAGCTGAAAACTGCTATTTTATCTTGATTTTGCAAACATAAGCCATTACACACGACATATACTTGAATATGACAGTTTAAATACTTAAAAACGGTGTTTTGTATGCTTTTGCATGCTTAAAACCGCAATTTTATCTTGATTTCACCAACATTAGCCATTATACACGACAGAAACATGAATATGACAGCTTAAATACTTGAAAACAGCATTTTGTGTTTTTCTGCAAGCTGAAAACAGCTATTTTATCTTGATTTTGTAAACATAAACCATTACACACGACATATACATGAATATGACAGTTGAAATACTTGAAAACAGCATTTTGTATGTTTTTGAAAGTTGAAAACAGCTATTTTATCTTAATTTTGCATTCATAAGACATAACACATGGCATATACGTGAATATGACAGTTTAAATACTTGAAAACGGTGTTTTGTATGCTTTTGCATGCTTATAACAGCAATTTTATCTTGATTTCACCAACATTTGCCATTATACACGACAGAAACATGAATACGACAGTTTATATTCTTGAAAACAGCGTTTTGTTTGTTATTGCAACCTGAAAACAGCTATTTTATCTTGATTTTGCAAACATAAGCCATTACACACGACATATACATGAATATGAGAGTTTAAATACTTGAAAACAGAATTAAGTATGTTTTTGCAAGCTGAAAACAGCTATTTTATCTTGATTTTGCAAACATAAGCCATTATACACGACATATACATTAATATGACAGTTTAAATACTTAAAAACGGTGTTTTGTATGCTTTTGCATGCTTAAAACCGCAATTTTATATTGATTTCACCAACATTAGCCATTATACACGACAGAAATATGAATATGACAGCTTAAATACTTGAAAACAGCATTTTGTGTTTTTCTGCGAGCTAAAAACAGCTATTTCATCTTGATTTTGTAAACATAAGCCATTACACACGACATATACATGAATATGACAGTTGAAATACTTGAAAACAGCATTTTGTATGTTTTTGCAAGTTGAAAACAGCTATTTTATCTTAATTTTGCATACATAAGACATTACACATGGCATATACGTGAATATGACAGTTTAAATACTTGAAAACGGTGTTTTGTATGCTTTTGCATGCTTAAAACAGCAATTTTATCTTGATTTCACCAACATTTGCCATTATACACGACAGAAACATGAATATGACAGTTTCAGTACTTGAAAACAGCATTTTGAATGTTTTTGCAAGCTTAAAACAGCTATTTTATCTTGATTTTGCAAACATAAGCCATTACACACGACATATGCATGAATATGACAGTTTATATACATAAAAAAACAGAATTGTGTATGGTTTTGCAAGCTGAAAACAGCTATTTTATCTTGATTTTGTTAACATAAGCCATTACAAACGACATATACATGAATATGACAGTTCAAATACTTGAAAACCGAATTTTGTATGTTTTTGCAAGCTGAAAACAGCAATTTTATTTTGATTTTGCAAACATATGCCATTACACACGACATATACAAGAATATGACAGTTTAAATACTTGAAAACAGAATTGAGTATGTTTTTGCAAGCTGAAAACAGCTATTTTATCTTGATTTTGCAAACATAAGCCATTATACACGACATATACATTAATATGACAGTTTAAATACTTGAAAACGGCTATTTGTATGATTTTGCATGCTTAAAACAGCAATTTTTTCTTGATTTCACCAACATTAGCCATTATACAGGACAGAAACATGAATATGACAGTTTATATTCTTGAAAACAGCGTTTTGTTTGTTTTTGCAAGTTGAAATCAGCTATTTTATCTTTATTTCAATAACATTAGCTATTATACAGGACAGAAACATGAACATGACAGTTTAAATACTTGAAAACAGGATTTTGTACGTTTTTGCAAGCTGAAAACTGCTATTTTATCTTGATTTTGCAAACATAAGCCATTACACACGACATATACATGAATATGACAGTTTAAATACTTAAAAACGGTGTTTTGTATGCTTTTGCATGCTTAAAACCGCAATTTTATCTTGATTTCACCAACATTAGCCATTATACACGACAGAAACATGAATATGACAGCTTAAATACTTGAAAACAGCATTTTGTGTTTTTCTGCAAGCTGAAAACAGCTATTTTATCTTGATTTTGTAAACATAAGCCATAACACACGACATATACATGAATATGACAGTTGAAATACTTGAAAACAGCATTTTGTATGTTTTTGCAAGTTGAAAACAGCTATTTTATCTTAATTTTGCATACATAAGCCATTACACAAGGCATATACATGAATATGATAGTTAAAATACTTAAAAACGGTGTTTTGTATGCTTTTGCATTCTTAAAACAGCAATTTTATTTTGATTTCACCAACATTAACCATTATACACAACAGAAACATGAATATGACAGTTTAAATACTTAAAAATAGGATTTTGTATGTTTTTGCAAGCTGAAAACAGCTATTTTATCTTGATTTTGTAAACATAAGCCATTACACACGGCATATACAAGAATATGACAGTTTAAATACTTGAAAACAGAATTGAGTATGTTTTTGCAAGCTGAAAACAGCTATTTTATCTTGATTTTGCAAACATAAGCCATTATACACGACATATACATAAATATGACAGTTTAAATACTTGAAAACGGCGTTTTGTATGATTTTGCATGCTTAAAATAGCAATTTTATCTTGATTTCACCAACATTAGCCATTATACACGACAGAAACATGAATATGACAGTTTAAATTCTTGAAAACAGCGTTTTGTTTGTTATTGCAAGCTGAAAACAGCTATTTTATCTTGATTTTGTAAACATAAGCCATTACACACGGCATATACAAGAATATGACAGTTTAAATACTTGAAAACAGAATTGAGTATGTTTTTGCAAGCTGAAAACAGCTATTTTATCTTGATTTTGCAAACATAAGCCATTATACACGACATATATATTAATATGACAGTTTAAATACTTGAAAACGGAGTTTTGTATGCTTTTGCATGCTTAAAACAGCAATTTTATTATGATTTCACCAACATTAGCCATTATACACGACAGAAACATGAATACGACAGTTTAAATTCTTGAAAACAGCGTTTTGTTTGTTTTTGAAGCTAAAAACAGATATTTTATCTTGATTTCACTAACATTAGCCATTATACAGGCCAGAAACATGAATATGACAGTTTAAATACTTGAAAACAGCATTTAGTATGTTTTGCAAGCTGAAAACAGCTATTTTATCTTGATTTTGCAAACATAAGCCATTACACACGACATATGCATGAATATGACAGTTTATATACATAAAAAACAGAATTGTGTATGTTTTTGCAAGTTGAAAACAGCTATTTTATCTTGATTTTGTAAACATAAGCCAATACAAACGACATATACATGAATATGACAGTTCAAATACTTGAAAACCGAATTTTGTATGTTTTTGCAAGCTGAAAACAGCAATTTTATTTTGATTTTGCAAACATAAGCCATTACACACGACATATACAAGAATATGACAGTTTAAATACTTGAAAACAGAATTGAGTATGTTTTTGCAAGCTGAAAACAGCTATTTTATCTTGATTTTGCAAACATAAGCCATTATACACGACATATACATTAATATGACAGTTTAAATACTTGAAAACGGCGTTTTGTATGATTTTGCATGCTTAAAACAGCAATTTTTTCTTGATTTCACCAACATTAGCCATTATACAGGACAGAAACATGAATATGACAGTTTATATTCTTGAAAACAGCGTTTTGTTTGTTTTTGCAAGTTGAAATCAGCTATTTTATCTTTATTTCACTAACATTAGCCATTATACAGGACAGAAACATGAATATGACAGTTTAAATACTCGAAAACAGCATTTAGTATGTTTTGCAAGCTGAAAACAGCTATTTTATTTAATTTTTCAAACATAAGCCATTACACACGACATATATATATATATATATATATATATATATATATATATATATATATATATATATATATAAAAACATGACAGTTTAAATACTTGAAAATAGTGTTTTGTATGCTTTTGCATTCTTAAAACAGCAATTTTATCTTGATTTCACCAACATTAACCATTATACACGACAGAAACATGAATATGACAGTTTAAATACTTAAAAATAGCATTTTGTATGTTTTTGCAAGCTGAAAACAGCTATTTTATCTTGATTTTGCAAACATAAGCCATTATACACGACATATACATAAATATGACAGTTTAAATACTTGAAAACGGCGTTTTGTATGATTTTGCATGCTTAAAACAGCAATTTTATCTTGATTTCACCAACATTAGCCATTATACACGACAGAAACATGAATATGACAGTTTAAATTCTTGAAAACAGCGTTTTGTTTGTTATTGCAAGCTGAAAACAGCTATTTTATCTTGATTTTGTAAACATAAGCCATTACACACGGCATATACAAGAATATGACAGTTTATATACTTGAAAACAGAATTGAGTATGTTTTTGCAAGCTGAAAACAGCTATTTTATCTTGATTTTGCAAACTTAAGCCATTATACACGACATATATATTAATATGACAGTTTAAATACTTGAAAACGGAGTTTTGTATGCTTTTGCATGCTTAAAACAGCAATTTTATTATGATTTCACCAACATTAGCCATTATACACGACAGAAACATGAATATGACAGTTTAAATTCTTGAAAACAGCGTTTTGTTTGTTTTGCAAGCTGAAAACAGCTATTTTATCTTAATTTTGCAAACATAAGCCATTATACACGACATATACATAAATATGACAGTTTAAATACTTGAAAACGGCGTTTTGTATGATTTTGCATGCTTAAAACAGCAATTTTATCTTGATTTCACCAACATTAGCCATTATACAGGACAGAAACATGAATATGACAGTTTATATTCTTGAAAACAGCGTTTTGCTTGTTTTTGCAAGCTGAAATCAGCTATTTTATCTTTATTTCACTAACATTAGCCATTATACAGGACAGAAACATGAATATGACAGTTTAAATACTTGAAAACAGTATTTTGTACGTTTTTGCAAGCTGAAAACTGCTATTTTATCTTGATTTTGCAAACATAAGCCATTACACACGACATATACATGAATATGACAGTTTAAATACTTAAAAACCGTGTTTTGTATGCTTTTGCATGCTTAAAACCGCAATTTTATCTTGATTTCACCAACAATAGCCATTATACACGACAGAAACATGAATATGACAGCTTAAATACTTGAAAACAGCATTTTGTGTTTTTCTGCAAGCTGAAAACAGCTATTTTATCTTGATTTTGTAAACATAAGCCATTACACACGACATATATATGAATATGACAGTTGAAATACTTGAAAACAGAATTTTGTTTGTTTTTGCAAGTTGAAAACAGCTATTTTATCTTAATTTTGCATACATAAGCCATTACACATGGCACATACATGAATATGACAGTTTAAATACTTAAAAACGGTGTTTTGTATGCTTTTGCATGCTTAAAACAGCAATTTTATATTGATTTCACCAACATTTGCCATTATACACGACAGAAAGATGAATATGACAGTTTAAATACTTGAAAACAGCATTTTGTGTTTTTCTGCAAGCTGAAAACAGCTATTTTATCTTGATTTTGCAAACATAAGCCATTACACACGAAATATACATGAATATGACAGTTTTTGTACTTGAAAACGGCGTTTTGTATTCTTTTGCATACTTAAACAGCAATTTTATCTTTATTTCACCAACATTAGCCATTATACAAGAAAGAAAAATGAATATGACAGTTTAGATATTTTAAAACAGCGTTTTGTATGTTTTTTCAAGTTTAAAACAGCAATTTTATCTTAATTTCACTAACATTAGCCATTATACACAACATAAACATGAATATGACAGTTGAAATACTTGAAAACAGCATTTTGTATGATTTTGCTAGCTGAAAACAGAAATTTTATCTTGATTTCACCAACATTAGCCATTATACACGACAGGAACCTGAATGTGACAGTTTAAATACTTGAAAACAGCATTTTGTAAGTTTTTGCAAGCTGAAAACAGCTATTTTATTTTGATTTTGCAAACATAAGCCATTACACACGACATATTCATAAATATGACAGTTTAACTCCTTGAAAACAGAATTTAGTATGTTTTTGCAAGCTGAAAACAGCTATTTTATCTTGATTTCACAAACATAAGCCATTACATACAACATAAAACAGCAATTTTATTTTGATTACATCAACATTAGCCATAATACAGGACAGAAACATGAATATGACAGTTTAAATACTTGAAAACAGCTATTTTATCTTGATTTTGCAAACATAAACTATTACACACGACATTTACATGAATTTGACAGTTTATATACTTAAAAACGGTGTTTTGTATGCTTTTGCATGCTCAAAACAGCAATTTTATCTTGATTCCACCAACATTCGCCATTATACACGACAGAAACATGAATATGACAGTTTAAATACTTGAAAACAGCATTTTGTGTTTTTCTGCAAGCTGAAAACAGCTATTTTATCTTGATTTTGTAAACATAAGCCATTACACACGACATATATATAAATATGACAGTTGAAATACTTGAAAACAGAATTTTATTTGTTTTTGCAAGTTGAAAACAGCTATTTTATCTTAATTTTGCATACATAAGCCATTACACATGGCACATACATGAATATGACAGTTTAAATACTTAAAAACGGTGTTTTGTATGCTTAAAACAGCAATTTTATATTGATTTCACCAACATTTGCCATTATACACGACAGAAAGATGAATATGACAGTTTAAATACTTGAAAACAGCATTTAGTAAGTTTTTGCAAGCTTAAAACAGCAATTTTATCTTGATTGCACCAACAATAGCCATTATACACGAAAGAAACATGAATATGACAGTTTAAATTCTTGAAAACAGCATTTTGTTTGTTTTTGCAAGCAAAAAACAGCTATTTTATCTTGATTTCACTAACATTAGCCATTATACAGGACTGAAACATGAATATGACAGTTAAAATACTTGAAAACAGCATTTTGTATATTTTTGCAAGCTAAAAACAACTATTTTATCTTGATTTTTCAAACATTAGCCATTACACACGATTAAAGTTTAGATACTTGAAAACGGCGTTTTGTATACTTTTGCATGCTTAAAACAGCTATTTTATCTTGATTTCACTAACATTAGCCATTATACAGGACTGAAACATGAATATGACAGTTAAAATACTTGAAAACAGCATTTTGTATGTTTTTGCAAGCTGAAAACAGCTATTTTATCTTGATTTTGCAAACATAAGCCATTACACACGACATATATATGAATATGACAGTTTAAATTCTTGAAAGCAGCGTTTTGTGTGTTTTTGCAAGTTGAAAACAGATATTTTATCTTGATTTCACTAACATTAACTATTATACACGACAGAAACATGAATATGACAGTTTAAATACTTAAAAACAGCATTTTGTATGTTTTGCAAGCTGAAAACAGCTATTTTATCTTGATTTTGCAAACATAAGCCATTATACACGACATATACATGAATATGACAGTTTAAATACTTGAAAACGGCGTTTTGTATCATTTTGCATGCTTAAAACAGCAATTTTATCTTGATTTCACCAACACTAGCTATTATACACGACAGCAACATGAATATGAACACTTGAAAACAGCATTTTGTATATGTTTGCAAGCTGAAAACAGCTATTTTATATTGATTTTGCAAAAAATATCCATAACACACGACATATACATGAATATGACAGTATAACTCCTTGAAAACAGAATTTAGTATGTTTTTGCAAGATGAAAACAGCTATTTTATCTTGATTTCACAAACATAAGCCATTACATACGACATATACATGAATATGACAGTTTAAATACTTGAAAACGGTGTTTTGTATGCTTATGCATACTTAAAACAACAATTTTATCTTGATTTCACCAACATTAGCCATTATACACGACAGAAACATGAATATGACTGTTTAAATACATACAAACAGCATTTTGTATGTTTTTAAGCCAAAAAAAACTATTTTATCTTGATTTTACAAACATAAGCCATTACGCACGACATATACCTGAATATGACAGTTTAGATACTTGAAAACGGCGTTTTGTATGCTTTTGCATGCTTAAATCAGCAATTTTATATTGATTCCCCCAAAATTAGCCATTACACACGACAGAAACATGAATTTGACAGTTTAAATACTTGAAAACAGCATTTTGTATGTTTTTGCAAGCTGAAAACAGCTATTTTATCTTGATTTTGCAAACATAAGCCATTACACACGACATATACATGAATATGACAGTTTAAATACTTGAAAACAGAATTGAGTATGTTTTTGCAAGCTGAAAACAGCTATTTTATCTTGATTTCACAAACATAAGCCATTACATACGACATATACATGAATATGACAGTTTAAATACTTGAAAACGGTGTTTTGTATGCTTTTGCATACTTAAAACAACAATTTTATCTTGATTTCACCAACATTAGCCGTTATACACGACAGAAACATGAATATGACTGTTTAAATACATACAAACAGCATTTTGTGTGTTTTTGCAAGCTGAAAACAATTATTTTATCTTGATTGACGACAGAAATATGAATTTGACAGT
>CAWWDY010001634.1:0-26745 GCA_963942605.1 Poecilus cupreus | reverse complement strand
TGAAAACGGTGTTTTGTATGCTTTTGCAAGCTTAAAACAGCATTTTTATCGTGCTTTCACCAACATTAGCTACTATACACGACAGAAACATGAATATAACAGTTTAAATACTTAAAAACGGTGTTTTGTATGCTTTTGCATGCTTAAAACAGCATTTTTATCTTGATTTTCCAAACATAAGCCATTACACACGACATATACTTGAATATGACAGTTTAAATACTTGAAAACGGTGTTTTGTATGCTTTTGCATGCTTAAAACAGCATTTTTGTCTTGCTTTCACCAACATTAGCTATTATACACGACAGATACATGAATATGACAGTTTAAATACTTGAAAACGGTGTTTTGTATGCTTTTGCATGCTTAAAACAGCGTTTTTATCTTGCTTTCACCAACATAAGCTATTATACACGACAGAAACATAAATATGACAGTTTAAATACTTGAAAACAGCATTTTGTATGTTTTTGCAAGCTGAAAACAGCTATTTTATCTTGATTTTGGAAACATAAGCCATTACACACGACATATACATGAATATGACAGTTTAAATACTTAAAAACCGTGTTTTGTATGCTTTTGCATGCTTAAAACAGCATTTTTATCTTGCTTTCACCAACATTAGCTATTATACACGAGAGAAACATGAATATGACAGTTTAAATACTTGAAAACAGTATTTTGTATGTCTTTGCAAGCTGAAAACAGCTATTTTATCTTGATTTTGCAAACATAAGCCATTACACATGACATATACATGAATATGACAGTTTAAATACTTGAAAACGGTGTTTTGTATGCTTTTGCACGCTTAAAACTGCATTTTTATCGTGCTTTCAACAACATTAGCTATTATACACGACAGAAACATGAATATGACAGTTTAAATACTTGAAAACAGCTTTCTTTATGTTTTTGCAAGCTGAAAACAGATATTTTATCTTGATTTTGCAAACATAAGCCATTACACACGACATATACATGAATATGACAGTTTAAATACTTGAAAACTGTGTTTTGTATGCTTTTGCATGCTTAAAACAGCATATTTATCTTGCTTTCACCAACATTAGCTATTATACATGACAGAAATATGAATATGACAGTTTATATACTTGAAAACGCTGTTTTGTATGCTTTTGCATGCTTAAAACAGTATTTTTATCTTGCTTTCACCAACATTAGCTATTATACACGACAGAAACATGAATATGACAGTTTAAATACTTGAAAACGGTGTTTTGTATGCTTTTGCATGCTTAAAACAGCATTTTTATCTTGCTTTCACCAACATTAGCTATTATACACGACAGAAACATGAATATGACAGTTTAAATACTTGAAAACAGCATTTTGTATGTTTTTGCAAGCTGAAAACAGTTATTTTATCTTAATTTTGCAAACATGAGCCATTACACACGACATATACATGAATATGACAGTTTAAATACTTGAAAACGGTGTTTTGTATGCTTTTGCATGCTTAAAACAGCATTTTTATCTTGCTTTTACCAACATTAGCTATTATACACGACAGAAACATGAATATGACAATTTAAATACTTGAAAACGGTGTTTTGTATGCTTTTGCATGCTTAAAACAGTATTTTTATCTTGATTTTCCAAACATAAGTTATTACACACGACATATACATGAATATGACAGATTAAATACTTGAAAACGGTGTTTTGTATGCTTTTGCATGCTTAAAACAGCATTTTTGTCTTGGTTTCACCAACATTAGCTATTATACAAGACAGAAAAATGAATATGACAGTTTAAATACTTGAAAACGTTGTTTTGTATGCTTTTGCATGCTTAAAACAGCATTTTTATCTTGCTTTCACCAACATTAGCTATAATACATGACAGAAACATGAATATGACAGTTTAAATACTTGAAAACAGCATTTTGTATGTTTTTGCAAGCTGAAAACAGCTATTTTATCTTACACACGACATATACATGAATATGACAGTTTAAATACTTGAAAACGGTGTTTTATATGCTTTTGCAAGCTTAAAACAGCATTTTTATCTTGCTTTTACCAACATTAGCTATTATACACGACAGAAATATGAATATGACAGTTTAAATACTTGAAAACGGTGTTTTGTATGCTTTTGCATACTTCAAACAGCATTTTTATCTTGCTTTCACCAACATTATCTATTATATATGACAGAAATATGAATATGACAGTTTATATACTTGAAAACGCTGTTTTGTATGCTTTTGCATGCTTAAAACAGCACTTTTATCTTGCTTTCACCAACATTAGCTATTATACACGACAGAAACATGAATATGACAGTTTAAATACTTGAAAACAGCTTTTTTTATGTTTTTGCAAGCTGAAAACAGATATTTTATCTTGATTTTGCAAACATAAGCCATTACACACGACATATACATGAATATGACAGTTTAAATACTTGAAAACTGTGTTTTGTATGCTTTTGCATGCTTAAAACAGCATATTTATCTTGCTTTCACCAACATTAGCTATTATACATGACAGAAATATGAATATGACAGTTTATATACTTGAAAACGCTGTTTTGTATGCTTTTGCATGCTTAAAACAGTATTTTTATCTTGCTTTCACCAACATTAGCTATTATACACGACAGAAACATGAATATGACAGTTTAAATACTTGAAAACGGTGTTTTGTATGCTTTTGCATGCTTAAAACAGCATTTTTATCTTGCTTTCACCAACATTAGCTATTATACACGACAGAAACATGAATATGACAGTTTAAATACTTGAAAACAGCATTTTGTATGTTTTTGCAAGCTGAAAACAGTTATTTTATCTTAATTTTGCAAACATGAGCCATTACACACGACATATACATGAATATGACAGTTTAAATACTTGAAAACGGTGTTTTGTATGCTTTTGCATGCTTAAAACAGCATTTTTATCTTGCTTTTACCAACATTAGCTATTATACACGACAGAAACATGAATATGACAATTTAAATACTTGAAAACGGTGTTTTGTATGCTTTTGCATGCTTAAAACAGTATTTTTATCTTGATTTTCCAAACATAAGTTATTACACACGACATATACATGAATATGACAGATTAAATACTTGAAAACGGTGTTTTGTATGCTTTTGCATGCTTAAAACAGCATTTTTGTCTTGGTTTCACCAACATTAGCTATTATACAAGACAGAAAAATGAATATGACAGTTTAAATACTTGAAAACGTTGTTTTGTATGCTTTTGCATGCTTAAAACAGCATTTTTATCTTGCTTTCACCAACATTAGCTATAATACACGACAGAAACATGAATATGACAGTTTAAATACTTGAAAACAGCATTTTGTATGTTTTTGCAAGCTGAAAACAGCTATTTTATCTTGATTTTGCATACATAATCCATTACACACGACATATACATGAATATGACAGTTTAAATACTTGAAAACGGTGTTTTATATGCTTTTGCAAGCTTAAAACAGCATTTTTATCTTGCTTTCACCAACATTAGCTATTATACACGACAGAAATATGAATATGACAGTTTAAATACTTGAAAACGGTGTTTTGTATGCTTTTGCATGCTTAAAACAGCACTTATTTTGCTTTCACCAACATTAGCTATTATACACGACAGAAACATGAATATGACAGTTTAAATACTTGAAAACGGTGTTTTGTATGCTTTTGCATGCTTAAAACAGCATTTTTATCTTGCTTTCACCAACATTAGCTATTATACACGACAAAAACATGAATATGACAGTTTAAATACTTGAAAACAGCATTTTGTATGTTTTTGCAAGCTGAAAACAGCTATTTTATCATGATTTTGCAAACATGAGCCATTACACACGACATATACATGAATATGACAGTTTAAATACTTGAAAACGGTGTTTTGTATGCTTTTGCATGCTTAAAACAGCATTTTTATCTTGATTTTCCAAACATAAGCCATTACACACGACATATACATGAATATGACAGTTTAAATACTTGAAAACGGTGTTTTGTATGCTTTTGCATGCTTATAACAGCATTTTTGTCTTGCTTTCACCAACATTAGCTATTATACACGACAGAAACATGAATATGACAGTTTAAATACTTGAAAACGGTGTTTTGTATGCTTTTGCATGCTTAAAACAGCATTTTTATCTTGATTTTCCAAACATAAGCCATTACACACGACATATACATGAATATGACAGTTTAAATACTTGAAAACGGTGTTTTGTATGCTTTTGCATGCTTATAACAGCATTTTTGTCTTGCTTTCACCAACATTAGCTATTATACACGACAGAAACATGAATATGACAGTTTAAATACTTGAAAACGGTGTTTTGTATGCTTTTGCATGCTTAAAACAGCGTTTTTATCTTGCTTTCACCAACATAAGCTATTATACACGACAGAAACATAAATGTGACAGTTTAAATACTTGAAAACAGCATTTTGTATGTTTTTGCAAGCTGAAAACAGTATTTTATCTTGATTTTGCAAACATAAGCCATTACACACGACATATACATGAATATGACAGTTTAAATACTTAAAAACCGTGTTTGTATGCTTTTGCATGCTTAAAACAGCATTTTTATCTTGCTTTCACCAACATTAGCTATTATACAAGAGAGAAACATGAATATGACAGTTTAAATACTTGAAAACAGTATTTTGTATGTCTTTGCAAGCTGAAAACAGCTATTTTATCTTGATTTTGCAAACATAAGCCATTACACATGACATATACATGAATATGACAGTTTAAATACTTGAAAACTGTGTTTTGTATGCTTTTGCATGCTTAAAACAGCATATTTATCTTGCTTTCACCAACATTAGCTATTATACATGACAGAAATATGAATATGACAGTTTATATACTTGAAAACGCGGTTTTGTATGCTTTTGCATGCTTAAAACAGCATTTTTATCTTGCTTTCACCAACATTAGCTATTATACACGACAGAAACATGAATATGACAGTTTAAATACTTGAAAACGGTGTTTTGTATGCTTTTGCATGCTTAAAACAGCATTTTTATCTTGCTTTCACCAACATTAGCTATTATACACGACAGAAACATGAATATGACAGTTTAAATACTTGAAAACAGCATTTTGTATGTTTTTGCAAGCTGAAAACAGTTATTTTATCTTGATTTTGCAAACATGAGCCATTACACACGACATATACATGAATATGACAGTTTAAATACTTGAAAACGGTGTTTTGTATACTTTTGCATGCTTAAAACAGCATTTTTATCTTGCTTTCACCAACATTAGCTATTATACACGACAGAAACATGAATATGACAGTTTAAAAACTTGAAAACGGTGTTTTGTATGCTTTTGCATGCTTAAAACAGCATTTTTATCTTGCTTTCACCAACATTAGCTATTATACACGACAGAAACATGAATATGACAGTTTAAATACTTAAAAACGGTGTTTTGTATGCTTTTGCATGCTTAAAACAGCATTTTTATCTTGATTTTCCAAACATAAGCCATTACACACGACATATACATGAATATGACAGTTTAAATACTTGAAAACGGTGTTTTGTATGCTTTTGCATGCTTATAACAGCATTTTTGTCTTGCTTTCACCAACATTAGCTATTATACACGACAGAAACATGAATATGACAGTTTAAATACTTGAAAACGGTGTTTTGTATGCTTTTGCATGCTTAAAACAGCATTTTTATCTTGCTTTTACCAACATAAGCTATTATACACGACAGAAACATAAATGTGACAGTTTAAATACTTGAAAACAGCATTTTGTATGTTTTTGCAAGCTGAAAACAGCTATTTTATCTTGATTTTGCAAACATAAGCCATTACACACGACATATACATGAATATGACAGTTTAAATACTTAAAAACCGTGTTTTGTATGCTTTTGCATGCTTAAAACAGCATTTTTATCTTGCTTTCACCAACATTAGCTATTATACACGAGGGAAACATGAATATGACAGTTTAAATACTTGAAAACAGTATTTTGTATGTCTTTGCAAGCTGAAAACAGCTATTTTATCTTGATTTTGCAAACATAAGCCATTACACATGACATATACATGAATATGACAGTTTAAATAATTGAAAACGGTGTTTTGTATGCTTTTGCACGCTTAAAACTGCATTTTTATCGTGCTTTCACCAACATTAGCTATTATACACGACAGAAACATGAATATGACAGTTTAAATACTTGAAAACAGCTTTTTTATGTTTTTGCAAGCTAAAAACAGATATTTTATCTTGATTTTGCAAACATAAGCCATTACACACGACATATACATGAATATGACAGTTTAAATACTTGAAAACTGTGTTTTGTATGCTTTTGCATGCTTAAAACAGCATTTTTATCTTGCTTTCACCAACATTAGCTATTATACACGACAGAAACATGAATATGACAGTTTAAAAACTTGAAAACGGTGTTTTGTATGCTTTTGCATGCTTAAAACAGCATTTTTATCTTGCTTTCACCAACATTAGCTAGTATACACGACAGAAACATGAATATGACAGTTTAAATACTTGAAAACAGTATTTTGTATGTCTTTGCAAGCTGAAAACAGCTATTTTATCTTGATTTTGCAAACATAAGCCATTACACACGACATATACATGAATATGACAGTTTAAATACTTGAAAACTGTGTTTTGTATGCTTTTGCATGCTTAAAACAGCATTTTTATCTTGCTTTCACCAACATTAGCTATTATACACGACAGAAACATGAATATGACAGTTTAAAAACTTGAAAACTGTGTTTTGTATGCTTTTGCATGCTTAAAACAGCATATTTATCTTGCTTTCACCAACATTAGCTATTATACATGACAGAAATATGAATATGACAGTTTATATACTTGAAAACGCTGTTTTGTATGCTTTTGCATGCTTAAAACAGCATTTTTATCTTGCTTTCACCAACATTAGCTTTTATACACGACAGAAACATGAATATGACAGTTTAAATACTTGAAAACGGTGTTTTGTATGCTTTTGCATGCTTAAAACAGCATTTTTATCTTGCTTTCACCAACATTAGCTATTATACACGACAGAAACATGAATATGACAGTTTAAAAACTTGAAAACGGTGTTTTGTATGCTTTTGCATGCTTAAAACAGCATTTTTATCTTGCTTTCACCAACATTAGCTAGTATACACGACAGAAACATGAATATGACAGTTTAAATTTTTGAAAACAGCATTTTGTATGTTTTTGCAAGCTGAAAACAGCTGTTTTATCTTGATTTAGCAAACATAAGCCATTACACACGACATATACATGAATATGACAGTTTGAATACTTGAAAACGGTGTTTTGTATGCTTTAGTATGCTTAAAACAGCATTTTATCTTGCTTTCACCAACATTAGCTATAATACACGACAGAAACATGAATATGACAGTTTAAATACTTGAAAACAGCATTTTGTATGTTTTTGCAAGCTGAAAACAGCTATTTTATCTTGATTTTGCATACATAATCCATTACACACGACATATACATGAATATGACAGTTTAAATACTTGAAAACGGTGTTTTATATGCTTTTGCAAGCTTAAAACAGCATTTTTATCTTGCTTTCACCAACATTAGCTATTATACACGACAGAAATATGAATATGACAGTTTAAATACTTGAAAACGGTGTTTTGTATGCTTTTGCATACTTCAAACAGCATTTTTATCTTGCTTTCACCAACATTATCTATTATATATGACAGAAATATGAATATGACAGTTTATATACTTGAAAACGCTGTTTTGTATGATTTTGCATGCTTAAAACAGCACTTTTATCTTGCTTTCACCAACATTAGCTATTATACACGACTGAAACATGAATATGACAGTTTAAATACTTGAAAACGGTGTTTTGTATACTTTTGCATGCTTAAAACAGCATTTTTATCTTGATTTTCCAAACATAAGCCATTACACACGACATATACATGAATATGACAGTTTAAATACTTGAAAACGGTGTTTTGTATGCTTTTGCATGCTTAAAACAGCATTTTTATCTTGCTTTCACCAACATTAGCTATTATACACGACAGAAACATGAATATGACAGTTTAAATACTTGAAAACGGTGTTTTGTATGCTTTTCCATGCTTAAAACAGCGTTTTTATCTTGCTTTCACCAACATAAGCTATTATACACGACAGAAACATAAATGTGACAGTTTAAATACTTGAAAACAGCATTTTGTATGTTTTTGCAAGCTGAAAACAGTATTTTATCTTGATTTTGCAAACATAAGCCATTACACACGACATATACATGAATATGACAGTTTAAATACTTAAAAACCGTGTTTTGTATGCTTTTGCATGCTTAAAACAGCATTTTTATCTTGCTTTCACCAACATTAGCTATTATACACGAGAGAAACATGAATATGACAGTTTAAATACTTGAAAACAGTATTTTGTATGTCTTTGCAAGCTGAAAACAGCTATTTTATCTTGATTTTGCAAACATAAGCCATTACACATGACATATACATGAATATGACAGTTTAAATACTTGAAAACTGTGTTTTGTATGCTTTTGCATGCTTAAAACAGCATATTTATCTTGCTTTCACCAACATTAGCTATTATACATGACAGAAATATGAATATGACAGTTTATATACTTGAAAACGCTGTTTTGTATGCTTTTGCATGCTTAAAACAGCATTTTTATCTTGCTTTCACCAACATTAGCTATTATACACGACAGAAACATGAATATGACAGTTTAAATACTTGAAAACGGTGTTTTGTATGCTTTTGCATGCTTAAAACAGCATTTTTATCTTGCTTTCACCAACATTAGCTATTATACACGACAGAAACATGAATATGACAGTTTAAATACTTGAAAACAGCATTTTGTATGTTTTTGCAAGCTGAAAACAGTTATTTTATCTTGATTTTGCAAACATGAGCCATTACACACGACATATACATGAATATGACAGTTTAAATACTTGAAAACGGTGTTTTGTATACTTTTGCATGCTTAGAACAGCATTTTTATCTTGCTTTCACCAACATTAGCTATTATACACGACAGAAACATGAATATGACAGTTTAAAAACTTGAAAACGGTGTTTTGTATGCTTTTGCATGCTTAAAACAGCATTTTTATCTTGCTTTCACCAACATTAGCTATTATACACGACAGAAACATGAATATGACAGTTTAAATACTTGAAAACGGTGTTTTGTATGCTTTTGCATGCTTAAAACAGCATTTTTATCTTGATTTTCCAAACATAAGCCATTACACACGACATATACATGAATATGACAGTTTAAATACTTGAAAACGGTGTTTTGTATGCTTTTGCATGCTTATAACAGCATTTTTGTCTTGCTTTAACCAACTTTAGCTATTATACACGACAGAAACATGAATATGACAGTTTAAATACTTGAAAACGGTGTTTTGTATGCTTTTGCATGCTTAAAACAGCGTTTTTATCTTGCTTTCACCAACATAAGCTATTATACACGACAGAAACATAAATGTGACAGTTTAAATACTTGAAAACAGCATTTTGTATGTTTTTGCAAGCTGAAAACAACTATTTTATCTTGATTTTGCAAACATAAGCCATTACACACGACATATACATGAATATGACAGTTTAAATACTTAAAAACCGTGTTTTGTATGCTTAAAACAGCATTTTTATCTTGCTTTCACCAACATTAGCTATTATATACGAGGGAAACATGAATATGACAGTTTAATTACTTGAAAACAGTATTTTGTATGTCTTTGCAAGCTGAAAACAGCTATTTTATCTTGATTTTGCAAACATAAGCCATTACACATGACATATACATGAATATGACAGTTTAAATACTTGAAAACGGTGTTTTGTATGCTTTTGCACGCTTAAAACTGCATTTTTATCGTGCTTTCACCAACATTAGCTATTATACACGACAGAAACATGAATATGACAGTTTAAATACTTGAAAACAGCTTTTTTATGTTTTTGCAAGCTAAAAACAAATATTTTATCTTGATTTTGCAAACATAAGCCATTACACACGACATATACATGAATATGACAGTTTAAATACTTGAAAACTGTGTTTTGTATGCTTTTGCATGCTTAAAACAGCATATTTATCTTGCTTTCACCAACATTAGCTATTATACATGACAGAAATATGAATATGACAGTTTATATACTTGAAAACGCTGTTTTGTATGCTTTTGCATGCTTAAAACAGCATTTTTATCTTGCTTTCACCAACATTAGCTATTATACACGACAGAAACATGAATATGACAGTTTAAATACTTGAAAACGGTGTTTTGTATGCTTTTGCATGCTTAAAACAGCATTTTTATCTTGCTTTCACCAACATTAGCTATTATACACGACAGAAACATGAATATGACAGTTTAAATACTTGAAAACAGCATTTTGTATGTTTTTGCAAGCTGAAAACAGTTATTTTATCTTGATTTTGCAAACATGAGCCATTACACACGACATATACATGAATATGACAGTTTAAATACTTGAAAACGGTGTTTTGTATGCTTTTGCATGCTTAAAACAGCATTTTTATCTTGCTTTCACCAACATTAGCTATTATACACGACAGAAACATGAATATGACAGTTTAAAAACTTGAAAACGGTGTTTTGTATGCTTTTGCATGCTTAAAACAGCATTTTTATCTTGCTTTCACCAACATTAGCTAGTATACACGACAGAAACATGAATATGACAGTTTAAATTTTTAAAAACAGCATTTTGTATGTTTTTGCAAGCTGAAAACAGCTGTTTTATCTTGATTTAGCAAACATAAGCCATTACACACGACATATACATGAATATGACAGTTTGAATACTTGAAAACGGTGTTTTGTATGCTTTAGTATGCTTAAAACAGCATTTTATCTTGCTTTCACCAACATTAGCTATTATACTGTTACAGATGTCCTCGATGGGCGGACCCGTGTAAGCGGCTTGAGAGAGACGTAACCCAGTGGTAGAGTTAGGGTGTGGGAAAAGTTCTTCTTGTTGAGGGCGCCAGGTGAATGTTTTTCGCTTCTCAAGATAACGTGATTCACCCCACGATACGGGAAGGACGATATAGAAGGGATGGCGGTAGTGTGCGACAAATAGAATGCCAAAATATAACAATAACAAATATTTAATCGTCGTACGTGGTACAAAATAATGTGTAGTGCCGTTCGCGGCGCAATTTGAATATAACAGGATAGTACAGTAGCGCTACGCATATACTGGGCGGCGCTGGAGGCGATAGTGAAATGTCACTGAGTTCGAAGGTCACGCGCGGATTGATCAATCGCGATGTGAAATCAATAA
The DNA here is from genome assembly GCA_963942605.1 of Poecilus cupreus. Taxonomy (NCBI): domain Eukaryota; kingdom Metazoa; phylum Arthropoda; class Insecta; order Coleoptera; family Carabidae; genus Poecilus; species Poecilus cupreus. The sequence goes on along the minus strand of CAWWDY010001634.1, from coordinate 15,329 downwards.
AATTGAGGTTAGCTCCAACCAGTATTCGCCGCAGGGGTATACTGTAGCTGTGATGAGAATTAACAGTGTAATGCGCCCGCGGATTAGCTGAATATTTGGCGATGTACATATAATTATGGTAAGTACGGACGATTGACAATATAATACAATAAATGATAGAAATAATACCAAAACTTATTCCCTAGGGTTGAACCACAACAGTATATTGTAAATACTAATATGACTGACACACGGAGAGGCCGTGGTCTAAATAGAACGTGCAAGAATATAGTGCTTCAAGTTCTTATCTGGTTGGTGGCCTCAGAGAGGAACAGTTCGAACAGGCGGCGTCCGGAAGGATCCGCAGTGGCGGTCGGCAGTTGTGGGCACTCGGGCAGGGCCGGAGTCCGGCGCCGGGAACTGGTACGTCGTCGGACCGCCCTAGGCTCAAGCGAAGTGCGTGCGCCTTGGAAGTCGAACTCGTTTCACGTCTCTTATCTCCAATGTGCGTTATTCACTCCCCAGTGAAATGAGCGTACTCAAAGAACGTACGTAAATATTGTGCGTATAACGCAGTACGTAGAGCAAAAATAATACGTAAAATAAAAAGCCTAAAAACAACGATGACGTTAGTGTGCGGAACCGTAGAAATCAAAATAGGTAGGTACAGCATGTTGAAAAATCTCACCTGAGATGTTGTGCGGCTAATAAGTGTGCTTTGTTTTGCAGGAGTGTGTAAAATATATCCCGAATCAATCGGAAGGACAACAACAGTCCCGGAACAGTAGTCGACGTAGGACAAATCCCTCAGTAAGGAAAATATGCGAAAAATACGAAACTTTACTCAAAATACGAGATTTTACGTCCGACTCCACATGCTGCTGACCAAGCAAAAAAACGTTAAAACGAAGATTTTCCAAAAATGTCTGACGAGCGTGTTTAAACTTCCCCGAAGGCGTCGGCCGAGTTCGTTCAACTCTCCTTGGAAGAATGGGTCAGCAGGTCACGATAACTCACTACAGGAAAGTCGTCAGGGTTGCATAAAGGAGGGCGTAAGACAAATCATAATGTAACAACCCCACCGTTACCTCCCGAGGAAATTTTCATGAAAATTTCCGAAGACTGTACCCCGAGCACTAACAAACAGACGAAAGAAATTAACAGTAAACAAAAAAAACTTATAACAACCTAAATCTAAACCATGTTCATAGCGAGAAGGGTCGGCAAACAACAGAGGGTGAGTACTAAGCGAGATGACGATATTTACGGTGGTTCATGATCATCCGGGTGTGCTTTCAGGTCCTTACTGCTCCAAGTGCCTCGCAAAACGTTATCCTGAAGATCCTTGAGCTGGTACGTGTCCGTGGAGAGTCTCTTGTGGATCATAAATGGCCCAATATATTTATCCGCGAGTTTGGCAGTATAATATTGCGCGGCGTTCGACAACACGTAGTTCTTCCTCCATACCAACTGATTCGGGTAATATGATACTTCCCTGTGGCGTAAATTGTATCTGGTCTTTGCTTTTATGTATGATTTTTGCAGGCGGGTTTTGACATCTTGGTAGAGCTTCCTGAAATTGCAGGCCCTACTGAGAAGCTTGTCCTTGTCCCTGTCGTACCCAACAGTCTCTTCCGGGTTCACGTCCGTGGAGTCGTCACCCATCAATACAGCTTCGCGTCCGAAATTTACAAAATAGGGCGTAAGACCCGTTACTTCATGTCTCGCCGTCCGTAACGCACAAGCTACTTTAGGTAGGTAAGTGTCCCATACCCGGTGATTGTCTGACACGTATGATATCAGCATTGTTTTCAGAACGCGGTTGATTCGTTCGGTGGGATTAGCCTGGGGGTGGTACAGCGACGTGTACGAGGGCTTGATACGATACGACTCGAGCATCTTGGTGTATTCGTGCGAGCGAAATTGCACACCGTTATCCGTGATGAGTGTCCTTGGAGCCCCAAACATCAAAATTACGTCGTTCTCCAAGTGACGCACGATACTCTGACTGGTGGCCTTCCTCAGAGGGAAACACAGACAAAACTTACTGAAGCAGTCAGCTACTACTAATATATAATTATACCCACGTGATGATCTCGGTAGTGGTCCTACGATGTCAGCACAAATTACCTCCCACGGTCGGGATATCATCGTATGACCGCCCATACGCCCAGGAGGCGCTCTCTGTACAGGTTTGGCTTTAATGCACGACACGCAACAACGTACATACTTCAAGATATCAGCGCGCATCTTCGGCCAATAATACTGCTGAGCCACACGATGAAAGGTCTTGAATCCACCTAGATGTCCACTAGTGGGGGCGTCATGACATTGCGACATAATCATTTTTCTGTTGTCACGAGGCACAACCAGCTTCCACTGATGTTCTCCACCCGATAATTCTGACCAATTTTGTTTTACGAATTTGTAAAGTTTGCCATTGGTGACACGGAAATCAGGTAATCTTGCCGGATCCTGTAAAACAGTTTCGCAAATTTTCTTATACCAACTATCCTTGGTTTCAGACGCTTCGATACAGTCTAAATGCGGTACGGAACGAGATAGGGCATCTGGAACCACATGTTCTTTACCAGGTCTGTGAATTATCGTGAAGTCATATTGTTGTAATCGGACTGACCAGCGAGCGAGGCGACCGGTAGGATTTTGAAGACTCGAAAGCCATTTCAAAGAAGCGTGATCGGTAATGACAGTAAAATGGCCTCCTTCGATATAAGGGCGCAACTTCTCAATCGCAAACAATACAGCAAGACATTCTTTCTCGGTAGTTGAGAAGTTGCGTTCCTGACGCGTCAGTGATCTACTGAGATACGCGATAACTCTATCACCGTCACCGTGCTCTTGCGTGAGCACTGCGCCGATCCCATAATCTGAAGCGTCAGTCTGCACAATGAACTCTTTCTCGAAATTTGGACATGACAACACCGGGGCGGAAATAAGGCAATTTTTGAGTTGATCCCACGACTCTTTACAGCGAGTATCCCAGACGAACTTTGTATTCTTACGCAGGAGGTTGGTGATTGGCGCAATCATCGTCGAGAAGTTCGGAATGAAGCGACGGTACCAGGACGCCATTCCTACGGCACGACGTACTTCTGACGTATTTCTCGGAGCCGGGAATTCTACTATGGCGCGAACTTTCTCCGGATCGACGTGAAGTCCCAACTTATTTATGACGTAACCGAGGTATTTAAGTTCGTCACGGCAGAAGTTGCACTTTTCTCTACTTAAGGTAAGTCCCGCGTCCATAAGTCGCTTGATTACAGTCTCTAATAGCTCTAAATGTCTTTCGTAGGTGTCCGATATAATGATGATGTCGTCTAGGTACACGAACACATATGGCTGTAGATCGTGGCCTAGAACACCGTCAATAAAACGTTGCCATGTAGCCGGGGCGTTGTGTAACCCAAACGGAAGTCTCTTGAATTGGAATAGGCCGCGGTTGGGCACTGTGAAGGCGGTATAATGACGAGAATCTTTGTCGAGCGGTATTTGCCAATAAGCTGACTTGATGTCGAGCGACGATAAGAACCTAGCGTCCCTCAGCTTGTCCAACGTTTCGCTGACATATGGTAAAGGGTAAGCATCGCGAGTGGTCACACTGTTCAACTTGCGATAATCTACGCAGAATCTGTAGCTGCCGTCTTTTTTTGGTACCAGGAGAATCGGTGAAGACCATGGACTCTTTGAGCGCTCTACGATGTCATGTTTTAGCATTTCCTCCAATTCCTGGTCCACAATCTTCTGCATAGCCGGCGATATGGGATAGTACCGTTGCTTAATAGGGGGGCTATCAGTACGGATGACATGGGACACCAAGTTCGTGCAACCGATCTGATCCGGCTGTGTGTTGCAGAACATCTTTTCAATGAGCGAACTTAGCTGTTGTTCTTGTGTTGAATTTAAAGCAGAGCGTGGCGTAACTACTTCCGATAAGACAGCGGGAGGCTCGGCAGAGAAAGTCCAGTCTCCTCGGCGTAAGTCTGGCACGATACCCATAATTCTCCAAAAATTTGTGCCAAGGATTAGCTCGTGAGACAGCTCCGGTACAACGAGAACATCTACGACTCTGGTTCTCTCTCTTAATCGAAATGGAACGGTAATATTCCCAGTACAGCGACAACGCTGCCCGTTCGCAACTGTACAGTAAGATATATTTTTCTTAATCGGTAGATTCATATTACGTAAACGATCCCAGCCTGCTTTACCGATGATTGTGCATGAAGCACCCGAATCAAGAAGACCGAGAAACGGCTCCTCGTAAATATGAACGTTTAAATAAGGACGCTCGTCGTCCTTCGCGTGAGCGATGATGAAATCAAGAACTGGATGAACTTGAGTCGATTCGTAATCGGGATGCCGCGAGAAACGACTCACTTCTGCGACTTGCTCCCGTTTCCCGAACACGTCGGACAGGTATTTACTGTGAAATTTACTTTTCCACAACGGTAACAGTACTTTCTACGCTGTCTTAGATCACATCCGGAAGCTCGGTGTCCTGGCTGGTCGCAGTTCCAACACTTGCGTGGGTGTGGCTCGGAGGTGGGTTGTCGAGATTCCTGATTGCGAAAATTTTGGGGGCGAGATTCGATAGGAGCAGCTCTGTGTTCCCTCTCCGTATAGACATACGCCAGATCGGGCTCGTATGACTGTCCACGACGAGGCGGCGGTACGTATGCTTCAACTGAAATTTTCCTAGCCTCCAACTTACGACATAACTGTAGCAGGTGCGGTACGGATTCAACATCGATAAGGCCGAGTTGGGTTTGGTAAAATGGAGCAATATTCCGCAGCAAAATTCTCAGCTTCTGCTTCTCCGATAGTTTGGCGCGTAGGCGTGAAAACAGTGACGTCATTGCCGCAATGTAGATCCCTATGGGTTCGTTCGGCCCTTGCGTGCGTCGTTTGATTTCGTCTACTAGCTTCTCCTCGTAATCAATGGGCTGAAACTCCTCTCTTAAACCATCCAACAGCTCGTTCCAAGACGTAAAGTTTGCTTTGTTGGCACGATACCACATCAAGGCAGTTCCCTCCAGTAAATCGACGGTGGTATGCAGTAGCTCGTCACGAGATATATGTCTAGCCACCCGTAGTTCGTCTACACGTTCGATAAAAGCGTTAACAGACATCTGTCTGGCATCACCTGAGAACTTTAGGCCCCATTTTGAAGTGGGTACCGTTTTTAAGGCCATCCGAGTTGGGGGAGGGTCTGAATCCGTGTCCGAACTCGAGGCTGTAGAGTCTTCACGGTGTCTAATCGTCTCAACAAAACTATACTCATCGATAGCGGTAGAGTTGCGTTTGAACGACTTAGCGGTATCCTTCAACTCCGACTCGAGACGTGCGAGCTTGACTAGCAGTAGAGAGCTCTGTGTACGTTGCTCTGGAGTTGCTGGTTTGGCGTGATTGAGTCGACCGACCGCATGCGCAATTTTTGTATGTATCTTCCGATATTCCGGAGACGCTTTTACTCCCGCAAAATCTTTTATTAACTTACTAATCTCTTCTAATTTTTCTTGCAGGGCGGCGACGTCTTGCACATACGTAAATGGGTACTCTGGCGGTAAAAATGAAGTACTATGTTCTACTTTTAGAACACTTCTCAAGGCTTTCCGCATCTGATCGCAGGAACTATTAGCTTCAACAATGCCCCTAATCTTAAGTTCGTAGATAAGTTCATCCTTCGACAGTCTGTTAATTTCATACTTCCCGTCCATGATTTCAGAAGAAAAAAACAACCCGATAAATTAAATAATCCTAAATCCGAAACTATCCTAAGCTTCCTTAAAATATATGTTAACTAACCGAAATTTAACTAAACTATTCAAAAACGTGACTTAATTAACCAATAAACACGATAACTAAATGTCGCAACTACCTTTAATAAGCGAGGGAAAAGTCAGGGCCTGGACGTTGGGCGCCAATTTTTGTTACAGATGTCCTCGATGGGCGGACCCGTGTAAGCGGCTTGAGAGAGACGTAACCCAGTGGTAGAGTTAGGGTGTGGGAAAAGTTCTTCTTGTTGAGGGCGCCAGGTGAATGTTTTTCGCTTCTCAAGATAACGTGATTCACCCCACGATACGGGAAGGACGATATAGAAGGGATGGCGGTAGTGTGCGACAAATAGAATGCCAAAATATAACAATAACAAATATTTAATCGTCGTACGTGGTACAAAATAATGTGTAGTGCCGTTCGCGGCGCAATTTGAATATAACAGGATAGTACAGTAGCGCTACGCATATACTGGGCGGCGCTGGAGGCGATAGTGAAATGTCACTGAGTTCGAAGGTCACGCGCGGATTGATCAATCGCGATGTGAAATCAATAAAATTGAGGTTAGCTCCAACCAGTATTCGCCGCAGGGGTATACTGTAGCTGTGATGAGAATTAACAGTGTAATGCGCCCGCGGATTAGCTGAATATTCGGCGATGTACATATAATTATGGTAAGTACGGACGATTGACAATATAATACAATAAATGATAGAAATAATACCAAAACTTATTCCCTAGGGTTGAACCACAACAGTATATTGTAAATACTAATATGACTGACACACGGAGAGGCCGTGGTCTAAATAGAACGTGCAAGAATATAGTGCTTCAAGTTCTTATCTGGTTGGTGGCCTCAGAGAGGAACAGTTCGAACAGGCGGCGTCCGGAAGGATCCGCAGTGGCGGTCGGCAGTTGTGGGCACTCGGGCAGGGCCGGAGTCCGGCGCCGGGAACTGGTACGTCGTCGGACCGCCCTAGGCTCAAGCGAAGTGCGTGCGCCTTGGAAGTCGAACTCGTTTCACGTCTCTTATCTCCAATGTGCGTTATTCACTCCCCAGTGAAATGAGCGTACTCAAAGAACGTACGTAAATATTGTGCGTATAACGCAGTACGTAGAGCAAAAATAATACGTAAAATAAAAAGCCTAAAAACAACGATGACGTTAGTGTGCGGAACCGTAGAAATCAAAATAGGTAGGTACAGCATGTTGAAAAATCTCACCTGAGATGTTGTGCGGCTAATAAGTGTGCTTTGTTTTGCAGGAGTGTGTAAAATATATCCCGAATCAATCGGAAGGACAACAACAGTCCCGGAACAGTAGTCGACGTAGGACAAATCCCTCAGTAAGGAAAATATGCGAAAAATACGAAACTTTACTCAAAATACGAGATTTTACGTCCGACTCCACATGCTGCTGACCAAGCAAAAAAACGTTAAAACGAAGATTTTCCAAAAATGTCTGACGAGCGTGTTTAAACTTCCCCGAAGGCGTCGGCCGAGTTCGTTCAACTCTCCTTGGAAGAATGGGTCAGCAGGTCACGATAACTCACTACAGGAAAGTCGTCAGGGTTGCATAAAGGAGGGCGTAAGACAAATCATAATGTAACAATACACGACAGAAACATGAATATGACAGTTTAAATACTTGAAAACAGCATTTTGTATGTTTTTGCAAGCTGAAAACAGCAATTTTATCTTGATTTTGCAAACATAAGCCATTACACACGACATATACATGAATATGACAGTTTAAATACTTGAAAACGGTGTTTTGTATGCTTTTGCATGCTTAAAACAGCATTTTTATCTTGCTTTCACCAACATTAGCTATTATACACGACAGAAACATGAATATGACAATTTAAATACTTTAAAACGGTGTTTTGTATGCTTTTGCATGATTAAAACAGCATTTTTATCTTGATTTTTCAAACATAAGCCATTACACACGACATATACATGAATATGACAGATTAAATACTTGAAAACGGTGTTTTGTATGCTTTCGCATGCTTAAAACAGCATTTTTGTCTTGCTTTCACCAACATTAGCTATTATACACGACAGAAACATGAATATGACAGTTTAAATACTTGAAAACAGCATTTTGTATGTTTTTGCAAGCTGAAAACAGCAATTTTATCTTGATTTTGCAAACATAAGCCATAACACACGACATATACATGAATATGACAGTTTAAATACTTGAAAACGGTATTTTGTATGCTTTTGTATGCTTCAAACAGCATTTTTATCTTGCTTTCACCAACATTAGCTATTATACACGACAGAAACATGAATATGACAATTTAAATACTTGAAAACGGTGATTTGTATGCTTTTGCATGCTTAAAACAGCATTTTTATCTTGATTTTCCAAACATAAGCCACTACACACGACATATATATGAATATGACAGATTAAATACTTGAAAATGGTATTTTGTATGCTTTTGCATGCTTAAAACAGCATTTTTGTCTTGCTTTCACCAACATTATCTATTATACACGACAGAAACATGAATATGACAGTTTAAATACTTGAAAACGGTGTTTTGTATGCTTTCGCATGCTTGAAACAGCATTTTTATCTTGCTTTCACCAACATTAGCTATTATACACGACAGAAACATGAATATGACAGTTTAAATACTTGAAAACAGCATTTTGTATGTTTTTGCAAGCTGAAAACAGCAATTTTATCTTGATTTTGCAAACATAAGCCATTACACACGACATATACATGAATATGACAGTTTAAATACTTGAAAACGGTGTTTTGTATGCTTTTGCATGCTTAAAACAGCATTTTTATCTTGCTTTCACCAACATTAGCTATTATACACGACAGAAACATGAATATGACAATTTAAATACTTTAAAACGGTGTTTTGTTTGCTTTTGCATGATTTAAACAGCATTTTTATCTTGATTTTCCAAACATAAGCCATTACACACGACATATACATAAATATGACAGTTTAAATACTTGAAAACGGTGTTTTGTATGCTTTTGCATGCTTAAAACAGCATTTTTGTCTTGGTTTCACCAACATTAGCTATTATACACGACAGAAACATGAATATGACAGTTTAAATACTTGAAAACGTTGTTTTGTATGCTTTTGCATGCTTAAAACAGCATTTTTATCTTGCTTTCACCAACATTAGCTATTATACACGAGAGAAACATGAACATGACAGTTTAAATACTTGAAAACAGTATTTTGTATGTCTTTGCAAGCTGAAAACAGCTATTTTATCTTGATTTTGGAAACATAAGCCATTACACATGACATATACATGAATATGACAGTTTAAATACTTGAAAACGGTGTTTTGTATGCTTTTGCACGCTTAAAACTGCATTTTTATCGTGCTTTCAACAACATTAGCTATTATACACGACAGAAACATGAATATGACAGTTTAAATACTTAAAAACAGCTTTTTTTATGTTTTTGCAAGCTGAAAACAGATATTTTATCTTGATTTTGCAAACATAAGCCATTACACACGACATATACATGAATATGACAGTTTAAATACTTGAAAACTGTGTTTTGTATGCTTTTGCATGCTTAAAACAGCATATTTATCTTGCTTTCACCAACATTAGCTATTATACATGACAGAAATATGAATATGACAGTTTATATACTTGAAAACGCTGTTTTGTATGCTTTTGCATGCTTAAAACTGCATTTTTATCTTGCTTTCACCAACATTAGCTATTATACACGACAGAAACATGAATATGACAGTTTAAATACTTGAAAACGGTGTTTTGTATGCTTTTGCATGCTTAAAACAGCATTTTTATCTTGCTTTCACCAACATTAGCTATTATACACGACAGAAACATGAATATGACAGTTTAAATACTTGAAAACAGCATTTTGTATGTTTTTGCAAGCTGAAAACAGTTATTTTATCTTGATTTTGCAAACATGAGCCATTACACACGACATATACATGAATATGACAGTTTAAATACTTGAAAACGGTGTTTTGTATGCTTTTGCATGCTTAAAAAAGCATTTTTATCTTGCTTTTACCAACATTAGCTATTATACACGACAGAAACATGAATATGACAATTTAAATACTTGAAAACGGTGTTTTGTATGCTTTTGCATGCTTAAAACAGTATTTTTATCTTGATTTTCCAAACATAAGTTATTACACACGACATATACATGAATATGACAGATTAAATACTTGAAAACGGTGTTTTGTATGCTTTTGCATGCTTAAAACAGCATTTTTGTCTTGGTTTCACCAACATTAGCTATTATACACGACAGAAACATGAATATGACAGTTTAAATACTTGAAAACGTTGTTTTGTATGCTTTTGCATGCTTAAAACAGCATTTTTATCTTGCTTTCACCAACATTAGCTATAATACACGACAGAAACATGAATATGACAGTTTAAATACTTGAAAACAGCATTTTGTATGTTTTTGCAAGCTGAAAACAGCTATTTTATCTTGATTTTGCATACATAAGCCATTACACACGACATATACATGAATATGACAGTTTAAATACTTGAAAACGGTGTTTTATATGCTTTTGCAAGCTTAAAACAGCATTTTTATCTTGCTTTCACCAACATTAGCTATTATACACGACAGAAATATGAATATGACAGTTTAAATACTTGAAAACGGTGTTTTGTATGCTTTTGCATACTTCAAACAGCATTTTTATCTTGCTTTCACCAACATTATCTATTATACATGACAGAAATATGAATATGACAGTTTATATACTTGAAAACGCTGTTTTGTATGCTTTTGCATGCTTAAAACAGCACTTTTATCTTGCTTTCACCAACATTAGCTATTATACACGACAGAAACATGAATATGACAGTTTAAATACTTGAAAACGGTGTTTTGTATGCTTTTGCATGCTTAAAACAGCATTTTTATCTTACTTTCACCAACATTAGCTATTATACACGACAGAAACATGAATATGACAGTTTAAATACTTGAAAACAGCATTTTGTATGTTTTTGCAAGCTGAAAACAGCTATTTTATCATGATTTTGCAAACATGAGCCATTACACACGACATATACATGAATATGACAGTTTAAATACTTGAAAACGGTGTTTTGTATGCTTTTGCAAGGTTAAAACAGCATTTTTATCTTGCTTTCACCAACATTAGCTATTATACACGACAGAAACATGAATATGACAGTTTAAGTACTTGAAAACGGTGTTTTGTATGCTTTTGCATGCTTAAAACAGCATTTTTATCTTGATTTTCCAAACATAAGCCATTACACACGACATATACATGAATATGACAGTTTAAATACTTGAAAACGGTGTTTTGTATGCTTTTGCATGCTTATAACAGCATTTTTGTCTTGCTTTCACCAACATTAGCTATTATAGACGACAGAAACATGAATATGACAGTTTAAATACTTGAAAACGGTGTTTTGTATGCTTTTGCATGATTAAAACAGCATTTTTATCTTGCTTTCACCAATATTAGCTATTATACACGAGGGAAACATGAATATGACAGTTTAAATACTTGAAAACAGTATTTTGTATGTCTTTGCAAGCTGAAAACAGCTATTTTATCTTGATTTTGCAAACATAAGCCATTACACATGACATATACATGAATATGACAGTTTAAATACTTGAAAACGGTGTTTTGTATGCTTTTGCACGCTTAAAACTGCATTTTTATCGTGCTTTCACCAACATTAGCTATTATACACGACAGAAACATGAATATGACAGTTTAAATACTTGAAAACAGCTTTTTTATGTTTTTGCAAGCTAAAAACAGATATTTTATCTTGATTTTGCAAACATAAGCCATTACACACGACATATACATGAATATGACAGTTTAAATACTTGAAAACTGTGTTTTGTATGCTTTTGCATGCTTAAAACAGCATATTTATCTTGCTTTCACCAACATTAGCTATTATACATGACAGAAATATAAATATGACAGTTTATATACTTGAAAACGCTGTTTTGTATGCTTTTGCATGCTTAAAACAGCATTTTTATCTTGCTTTCACCAACATTAGCTATTATACACGACAGAAACATGAATATGACAGTTTAAATACTTGAAAACGGTGTTTTGTATGCTTTTGCATGCTTAAAACAGCATTTTTATCTTGCTTTCACCAACATTAGCTATTATACACGACAGAAACATGAATATGACAGTTTAAATACTTGAAAACAGCATTTTGTATGTTTTTGCAAGCTGAAAACAGTTATTTTATCTTGATTTTGCAAACATGAGCCATTACACACGACATATACATGAATATGACAGTTTAAATACTTGAAAACGGTGTTTTGTATGCTTTTGCATGCTTAAAACAGCATTTTTATCTTGCTTTCACCAACATTAGCTATTACACACGACAGAAACATGAATATGACAGTTTAAAAACTTGAAAACGGTGTTTTGTATGCTTTTGCATGCTTAAAACAGCATTTTTATCTTGCTTTCACCAACATTAGCTAGTATACACGACAGAAACATGAATATGACAGTTTAAATACTTGAAAACAGTATTTTGTATGTCTTTGCAAGCTGAAAACAGCTATTTTATCTTGATTTTGCAAACATAAGCCATTACACACGACATATACATGAATATGACAGTTTAAATACTTAAAAACCGTGTTTTGTATGCTTTTGCATGCTTAAAACAGCATTTTTATCTTGCTTTCACCAACATTAGCTATTATACACGAGAGAAACATGAATATGACAGTTTAAATACTTGAAAACAGTATTTTGTATGTCTTTGCAAGCTGAAAACAGCAATTTTATCTTGATTTTGCAAACATAAGCCATAACACACGACATATACATGAATATGACAGTTTAAATACTTGAAAACGGTATTTTGTATGCTTTTGTATGCTTCAAACAGCATTTTTATCTTGCTTTCACCAACATTAGCTATTATACACGACAGAAACATAAATATGACAATTTAAATACTTGAAAACGGTGATTTGTATGCTTTTGCATGCTTAAAACAGCATTTTTATCTTGATTTTCCAAACATAAGCCACTACACACGACATATATATGAATATGACAGATTAAATACTTGAAAATGGTATTTTGTATGCTTTTGCATGCTTAAAACAGCATTTTTGTCTTGCTTTCACCAACATTATCTATTATACACGACAGAAACATGAATATGACAGTTTAAATACTTGAAAACGGTGTTTTGTATGCTTTCGCATGCTTGAAACAGCATTTTTATCTTGCTTTCACCAACATTAGCTATTATACACGACAGAAACATGAATATGACAGTTTAAATACTTGAAAACAGCATTTTGTATGTTTTTGCAAGCTGAAAACAGCAATTTTATCTTGATTTTGCAATCATAAGCCATTACACACGACATATACATGAATATGACAGTTTAAATACTTGAAAACGGTGTTTTGTATGCTTTTGCATGCTTAAAACAGCATTTTTATCTTGCTTTCACCAACATTAGCTATTATACACGACAGAAACATGAATATGACAATTTAAATACTTTAAAACGGTGTTTTGTATGCTTTTGCATGATTAAAACAGCATTTTTATCTTGATTTTCCAAACATAAGCCATTACACACGACATATACATAAATATGACAGTTTAAATACTTGAAAACGGTGTTTTGTATGCTTTTGCATGCTTAAAACAGCATTTTTGTCTTGGTTTCACCAACATTAGCTATTATACACGACAGAAACATGAATATGACAGTTTAAATACTTGAAAACGTTGTTTTGTATGCTTTTGCATGCTTAAAACAGCATTTTTATCTTGCTTTCACCAACATTAGCTATTATACACGAGAGAAACATGAACATGACAGTTTAAATACTTGAAAACAGTATTTTGTATGTCTTTGCAAGCTGAAAACAGCTATTTTATCTTGATTTTGGAAACATAAGCCATTACACATGACATATATATGAATATGACAGTTTAAATACTTGAAAACGGTGTTTTGTATGCTTTTGCACGCTTAAAACTGCATTTTTATCGTGCTTTCAACAACATTAGCTATTATACACGACAGAAACATGAATATGACAGTTTAAATACTTGAAAACAGCTTTTTTTATGTTTTTGCAAGCTGAAAACAGATATTTTATCTTGATTTTGCAAACATAAGCCATTACACACGACATATACATGAATATGACAGTTTAAATACTTGAAAACTGTGTTTTGTATGCTTTTGCATGCTTAAAACAGCATATTTATCTTGCTTTCACCAACATTAGCTTTTATACATGACAGAAATATGAATATGACAGTTTATATACTTGAAAACGCTGTTTTGTATGCTTTTGCATGCTTAAAACTGCATTTTTATCTTGCTTTCACCAACATTAGCTATTATACACGACAGAAACATGAATATGACAGTTTAAATACTTGAAAACGGTGTTTTGTATGCTTTTGCATGCTTAAAACAGCATTTTTATCTTGCTTTCACCAACATTAGCTATTATACACGACAGAAACATGAATATGACAGTTTAAATACTTGAAAACAGCATTTTGTATGTTTTTGCAAGCTGAAAACAGTTATTTTATCTTGATTTTGCAAACATGAGCCATTACACACGACATATACATGAATATGACAGTTTAAATACTTGAAAACGGTGTTTTGTATGCTTTTGCATGCTTAAAACAGCATTTTTATCTTGCTTTTACCAACATTAGCTATTATACACGACAGAAACATGAATATGACAATTTAAATACTTGAAAACGGTGTTTTGTATGCTTTTGCATGCTTAAAACAGTATTTTTATCTTGATTTTCCAAACATAAGTTATTACACACGACATATACATGAATATGACAGATTAAATACTTGAAAACGGTGTTTTGTATGCTTTTGCATGCTTAAAACAGCATTTTTGTCTTGGTTTCACCAACATTAGCTATTATACACGACAGAAACATGAATATGACAGTTTAAATACTTGAAAACGTTGTTTTGTATGCTTTTGCATGCTTAAAAACAGCATTTTTATCTTGCTTTCACCAACATTAGCTATAATACACGACAGAAACATGAATATGACAGTTTAAATACTTGAAAACAGCATTTTGTATGTTTTTGCAAGCTGAAAACAGCTATTTTATCTTGATTTTGCATACATAAGCCATTACACACGACATATACATGAATATGACAGTTTAAATACTTGAAAACGGTGTTTTATATGCTTTTGCAACCTTAAAACAGCATTTTTATCTTGCTTTCACCAACATTAGCTATTATACACGACAGAAATATGAATATGACAGTTTAAATACTTGAAAACGGTGTTTTGTATGCTTTTGCATACTTCAAACAGCATTTTTATCTTGCTTTCACCAACATTATCTATTATACATGACAGAAATATGAATATGACAGTTTATATACTTGAAAACGCTGTTTTGTATGCTTTTGCATGCTTAAAACAGCACTTTTATCTTGCTTTCACCAACATTAG
>CAWWDY010001633.1:0-26758 GCA_963942605.1 Poecilus cupreus | reverse complement strand
AAAAACGCTGTTAAACTATTCAAACTGACAAATTCATGTTTCTTTCGTGCGAAACGGCGATTTATGAGAAATGACGATAAAATTGCTGTTTTAAACTTGCAAAAACATAGAAAAAAGCTGTTTTCAACTATTCAAACTGATATATTCATGTTTCTTTCGTTCGAAACGGTGGATTTTTGTGAAATCACGATAAAACTGCTCTTTTAAACTTGCAAAAACATAGAAAAACGCTGTTTTAAACTATTCAATCTGATAAATTCATGTTTCTTTCGTGCGAAACGGCGATTTATGAGGAATGACGATAAAATTGCTGTTTAAACTTGCAAAAACATAGAAAAACGCTGTTTTCAACTATTCAAACTGATAAATTCATGTTTCTTTCGTGCGAAACGGCGATTTATGAGAAATGACGATAAAATTGCTAATTTAAACTTGCAAAAACATAGAAAAATTCTGTTTTGAACTATTCAAACTGACAAATTCATGTTTCTTTCGTGTGAAACGGCGATTTATGAGAAATGGCGATAAAATTGCTGTTTTAAACTTGCAAAAACATAGAAAAACGCTGTTTTGAACTATTCAAACTGACAAATTCATGTTTCTTTCGTGCGAAACGGCGATTTATGAGAAATGACGATACAATTGCTGTTTTAAACTTGCAAAAACATAGAAAAACGCTGTTTTGAACTATTCAAACTGACAAATTCATGTTTCTTTCGTGCGAAACGGCGATTTATGAGAAATGACGATAAAATTGCTGTTTTAAACTTGCAAAAACATAGAAAAACCCTGTTTTGAACTATTCAAACTGATAAATTCATGTTTCTTTCGTGCGAAACGGCGATTTATGAGAACTGACGATAAAATTGCTGTTTTAAACTTGCAAAAACATAGAAAAATGCTGTTTTCAACTATTCAAACTGATAAATTCAAGTTTCTTTCGTGCGAAACGGCGATTTATGAGAAATGATGATAAAATTGCTGTTTTAAACTTGCAAAAACATAGAAAAACGCTGTTTTGAACTATTCAAACTGACAAATTCATGTTTCTATCGTGCGAAACGGCGATTTATGAGAAATGACGATACAATTGCTGTTTTAAACTTGCAAAAACATAGAAAAACGCTGTTTTGAACTATTCAAAGTGACAAATTCATGTTTCTTTCGTGCGAAACGGCGATTTATGAGAAATGACGATAAAATTGCTGTTTTAAACTTGCTAAAACATAGAAAAACGCGGTTTTCAAATATTCAAACTGATAAATTCATGTTTTTTTCGTGCGAAACGGCGATTTATAAGAAATGACAATAAAATTGCTGTTTTAAACTTGCAAAAACATAGAAAAACGCGGTTTTCAAATATTCAAACTGATAAATTCATGTTTCTTTCGTGCGAAACGGCGATTTATAAGAAATGACAATTATATTGCTGTTTTAAACTTTCAAAAACATAGAAAAACGCTGTTTTGAACTATTCTAACTGACAAATTCATGTTTCTTTCGTGCGAAACGGCGATTTATGAGAAATGACGATAAAATTGCTGTTTTAACTTGCAAAAACATAGAAAAACGCTGTTTTCAACTATTCAAACTGATATATTCATGTTTCTTTCGTTCGAAACGGTGGATTTTTGTGAAATCACGATAAAACTGCTCTTTTAAACTTGCAAAAACATAGAAAAACGCTGTTTTAAACTATTCAATCTGATAAATTCATGTTTCTTTCGTGCGGAACGGCGATTTATGAGGAATGACGATAAAATTGCTGTTTAAACTTGCAAAAACATAGAAAAACGCTGTTTTCAAATATTCAAACTGATAAATTCATGTTTCTTTCGTGCGAAACGGCGATTTATGAGAAATGACGATAAAATTGCTAATTTAAACTTGCAAAAACATAGAAAAATTCTGTTTTGAACTATTCAAACTGACAAATTCATGTTTCTTTCGTGTGAAACGGCGATTTATGAAAAATGGCGATAAAATTGCTGTTTTAAACTTGCAAAAACATAGAAAAACGCTGTTTTGAACTATACAAACTGACAAATTCATGTTTCTTTCGTGCGAAACGGCGATTTATGAGAAATGACGATACAATTGCTGTTTTAAACTTGCAAAAACATAGAAAAACGCTGTTTTGAACTATTCAAACTGACAAATTCATGTTTCTTTCGTGCGAAACGGCGATTTATGAGAAATGACGATAAAATTGCTGTTTTAAACTTGCAAAAACATAGAAAAACGCTGTTTTGAACTATTCAAACTGATAAATTCATGTTTCTTTCGTGCGAAACGGCGATTTATGAGAAATGACGATAAAATTGCTGTTTTAAACTTGCAAAAACATAGAAAAATGCTGTTTTCAACTATTCAAACTGATAAATTCAAGTTTCTTTCGTGCGAAACGGCGATTTATGAGAAATGATGATAAAATTGCTGTTTTAAACTTGCAAAAACATAGAAAAACGCTGTTTTGAACTATTCAAACTGACAAATTCATGTTTCTTTCGTGCGAAACGGCGATTTATGAGAAATGACGATACAATTGCTGTTTTAAACTTGCAAAAACATAGAAAAACGCTGTTTTGAACTATTCAAAGTGACAAATTCATGTTTCTTTCGTGCGAAACGGCGATTTATGAGAAATGACGATAAAATTGCTGTTTTAAACTTGCAAAAACATAGAAAAACGCGGTTTTCAAATATTCAAACTGATAAATTCATGTTTTTTTCGTGCGAAACGGCGATTTATAAGAAATGACAATAAAATTGCTGTTTTAAACTTGCAAAAACATAGAAAAACGCTGTTTTCAACTAATCAAACTGATAAATTCAGGTTTCTTTCGTTCGAAACGGTGGATTTTTGTGAAATCACGATAAAACTGCTGTTTTAAACTTGCAAAAACATAGAAAAATGCTGTTTTGAACTATTCAAACTGACAAATTCATATTTCTTTCGTGTGAAACGGCGATTTATGAGAAATGACGATAAAATTGCTGTTTTAAACTTGCAAAAACATATAAAAACGCTGTTTTGAACTATTCAAACTGACAAATTCATGTTTCTTTCGTGCGAAACGACGATTTATGAGATATGACGATACAATTGCTGTTTTAAACTTGCAAAAACATAGAAAAACGCTGTTTTGAACTATTCAAACTGACAAATTCATGTTTCTTTCGTGCGAAACGGCGATTTATGAGAAATGACGATAAAATTACTGTTTTAAACTTGCAAAAACATAGAAAAACGCTGTTTTGAACTATTCAAACTGACAAATTCATCTTTCTTTCGTGCGAAACGGCGATTTATGAGAAATGACGATAAAATTGCTGTTTTAAACCTGCAAAAACATAGAAAAACGCAGTTTTCAAAAATTCAAACTGATAAATTCATGTTTCTTTCGTGCGAAACGGCGATTTATGAGAAATGACGATAAAATTGTTGTTTTAAACTTGCAAAAACATAGAAAAACGCTGTTTTTAACTATTCAAAATGATAAATTCAGGTTTTTTTCGTTCAAAACGATGGATTTTTGTGAAATCACGATAAAACTGCTGTTTTAAACTTGCAAAAACATAGAAAAACGCTGTTTACAACTATTCAAACTGATAAATTCATGTTTCTTTCGTGCGGAACGACGATTTATGAGAAATGACGATAAAATTGCTGTTTTAAACTTGCCAAAACATAGAAAAACGCTGTTTTGAACTATTCAAACTGATAAATTCATGTTTCTTTCGTGTGAAACGGCGATTTATGAGAAATGGCGATAAAATTGCTGTTTTAAACTTGCAAAAACATAGAAAAACGCTGTTTTGAACTATACAAACTGACAAATTCATGTTTCTTTCGTGCGAAACGGCGATTTATGAGAAATGACGATAAAATTGCTGTTTTAAACTTGCAAAAACATAGAAAAACGCTGTTTTCAACTATTCAAACTGATAAATTCAAGTTTCTTTCGTGCGAAACGGCGATTTATGAGGAATGATGATAAAATTGCTGTTTTAAACTTGCAAAAACATAGAAAAACGCTGTTTTGAACTATTCAAACTGATAAATTCATGTTTCTTTCGTGCGAAACGGCGATTTATGAGAAATGACGATAAAATTGCTGTTTAAACTTGCAAAAACATAGAAAAACGCTGTTTTCAACTATTCAAACTGATAAATTCATGTTTCTTTCGTGCGAAACGGCGATTTATGAGAAATGACGATAAAATTGCTAATTTAAACTTGCAAAAACATAGAAAAATTCTGTTTTGAACTATTCAAACTGACAAATTCATGTTTCTTTCGTGTGAAACGGCGATTTATGAGAAATGGCGATAAAATTGCTGTTTTAAACTTGCAAAAACATAGAAAAACGCTGTTTTGAACTATACAAACTGACAAATTCATGTTTCTTTCGTGCGAAACGGCGATTTATGAGAAATGACGATACAATTGCTGTTTTAAACTTGCAAAAACATAGAAAAACGCTGTTTTGAACTATTCAAACTGACAAATTCATGTTTCTTTCGTGCGAAACGGCGATTTATGAGAAATGACGATAAAATTGCTGTTTTAAACTTGCAAAAACATAGAAAAACGCTGTTTTGAACTATTCAAACTGATAAATTCATGTTTCTTTCGTGCGAAACGGCGATTTATGAGAAATGACGATAAAATTGCTGTTTTAAACTTGCAAAAACATAGAAAAACGCGGTTTTCAAATATTCAAACTGATAAATTCATGTTTTTTTCGTGCGAAACGGCGATTTATAAGAAATGACAATAAAATTGCTGTTTTAAACTTGCAAAAACATAGAAAAACGCTGTTTTCAACTAATCAAACTGATAAATTCAGGTTTCTTTCGTTCGAAACGGTGGATTTTTGTGAAATCACGATAAAACTGCTGTTTTAAACTTGCAAAAACATAGAAAAACGCTGTTTTGAACTATTCAAACTGACAATTTCATATTTCTTTCGTGTGAAACGGCGATTTATGAGAAATGACGATAAAATTGCTGTTTTAAACTTGCAAAAACATATAAAAACGCTGTTTTGAACTATTCAAACTGACAAATTCATGTTTCTTTCGTGCGAAACGACGATTTATGAGATATGACGATACAATTGCTGTTTTAAACTTGCAAAAACATAGAAAAACGCTGTTTTGAACTATTCAAACTGACAAATTCATGTTTCTTTCGTGCGAAACGGCGATTTATGAGAAATGACGATAAAATTACTGTTTTAAACTTGCAAAAACATAGAAAAACGCTGTTTTGAACTATTCAAACTGACAAATTCATCTTTCTTTCGTGCGAAACGGCGATTTATGAGAAATGACGATAAAATTGCTGTTTTAAACCTGCAAAAACATAGAAAAACGCAGTTTTCAAAAATTCAAACTGATAAATTCATGTTTCTTTCGTGCGAAACGGCGATTTATGAGAAATGACGATAAAATTGTTGTTTTAAACTTGCAAAAACATAGAAAAACGCTGTTTTTAACTATTCAAAATGATAAATTCAGGTTTTTTTCGTTCAAAACGATGGATTTTTGTGAAATCACGATAAAACTGCTGTTTTAAACTTGCAAAAACATAGAAAAACGCTGTTTTCAACTATTCAAACTGATAAATTCATGTTTCTTTCGTGCGGAACGACGATTTATGAGAAATGACGATAAAATTGCTGTTTTAAACTTGCCAAAACATAGAAAAACGCTGTTTTGAACTATTCAAACTGATAAATTCATGTTTCTTTCGTGTGAAACGGCGATTTATGAGAAATGGCGATAAAATTGCTGTTTTAAACTTGCAAAAACATAGAAAAACGCTGTTTTGAAATATTCAAACTGACAAATTCATGTTTCTTTCGTGCGAAACGGCGATTTATGAGAAATGACGATACAATTGCTGTTTTAAACTTGCAAAAACATAGAAAAACGCTGTTTTGAACTATTCAAACTGACAAATTCATGTTTCTTTCGTGCGAAACGGCGATTTATGAGAAATGACGATAAAATTGCTGTTTTAAACTTGCAAAAACATAGAAAAACGCTGTTTTGAACTATTCAAACTGATAAATTCATGTTTCTTTCGTGCGAAACGGCGATTTATGAGAAATGACGATAAAATTGCTGTTTTAAACTTGCAAAAACATAGAAAAACGCTGTTTTCAACTATTCAAACTGATAAATTCAAGTTTCTTTCGTGCGAAACGGCGATTTATGAGGAATGATGATAAAATTACTGTTTTAAACTTGCAAAAACATAGAAAAACGCTGTTTTGAACTATTCAAACTGATAAATTCATGTTTCTTTCGTGCGAAACGGCGATTTATGAGAAATGACGATAAAATTGCTGTTTAAACTTGCAAAAACATAGAAAAACGCTGTTTTCAACTATTCAAACTGATAAATTCATGTTTCTTTCGTGCGAAACGGCGATTTATGAGAAATGACGATAAAATTGCTAATTTAAACTTGCAAAAACATAAAAAAATTCTGTTTTGAACTATTCAAACTGACAAATTCATGTTTCTTTCGTGTGAAACGGCGATTTATGAGAAATGGCGATAAAATTGCTGTTTTAAACTTGCAAAAACATAGAAAAACGCTGTTTTGAACTATACAAACTGACAAATTCATGTTTCTTTCGTGCGAAACGGCGATTTATGAGAAATGACGATACAATTGCTGTTTTAAACTTGCAAAAACATAGAAAAACGCTGTTTTGAACTATTCAAACTGATAAATTCATGTTTCTTTCGTGCGAAACGGC
The DNA here is from genome assembly GCA_963942605.1 of Poecilus cupreus. Classification (NCBI taxonomy): domain Eukaryota; kingdom Metazoa; phylum Arthropoda; class Insecta; order Coleoptera; family Carabidae; genus Poecilus; species Poecilus cupreus. The sequence goes on along the minus strand of CAWWDY010001633.1, from coordinate 19,979 downwards.
GATTTATGAGAAAGGACGATAAAATTGCTGTTTTAAACTTGCAAAAACATAGAAAAATGCTGTTTTCAACTATTCAAACTGATAAATTCAAGTTTCTTTCGTGCGAAACGGCGATTTATGAGAAATGATGATAAAATTGCTGTTTTAAACTTGCAAAAACATAGAAAAACGCTGTTTTGAACTATTCAAACTGACAAATTCATGTTTCTTTCGTGCGAAACGGCGATTTATGAGAAATGACGATACAATTGCTGTTTTAAACTTGCAAAAACATAGAAAAACGCTGTTTTGAACTATTCAAAGTGACAAATTCATGTTTCTTTCGTGCGAAACGGCGATTTATGAGAAATGACGATAAAATTGCTGTTTTAAACTTGCAAAAACATAGAAAAACGCGGTTTTCAAATATTCAAACTGATAAATTCATGTTTTTTTTCGTGCGAAACGGCGATTTATAAGAAATGACAATAAAATTGCTGTTTTAAACTTGCAAAAACATAGAAAAACGCTGTTTTCAACTAATAAAACTGATAAATTCAGGTTTCTTTCGTTCGAAACGGTGGATTTTTGTGAAATCACGATAAAACTGCTGTTTTAAACTTGCAAAAACATAGAAAAACGCTGTTTTGAACTATTCAAACTGACAAATTCATATTTCTTTCGTGTGAAACGGCGATTTATGAGAAATGACGATAAAATTGCTGTTTTAAACTTGCAAAAACATATAAAAACGCTGTTTTGAACTATTCAAACTGACAAATTCATGTTTCTTTCGTGCGAAACGACGATTTATGAGATATGACGATACAATTGCTGTTTTAAACTTGCAAAAACATAGAAAAACGCTGTTTTGAACTATTCAAACTGACAAATTCATGTTTCTTTCGTGCGAAACGGCGATTTATGAGAAATTACGATAAAATTACTGTTTTAAACTTGCAAAAACATAGAAAAACGCTGTTTTGAACTATTCAAACTGACAAATTCATCTTTCTTTCGTGCGAAACGGCGATTTATGAGAAATGACGATAAAATTGCTGTTTTAAACCTGCAAAAACATAGAAAAACGCAGTTTTCAAAAATTCAAACTGATAAATTCATGTTTCTTTCGTGCGAAACGGCGATTTATGAGAAATGACGATAAAATTGCTGTTTTAAACTTGCAAAAACATAGAAAAACGCTGTTTTGAACTATTCAAACTGACAAATTCATGTTTCTTTCGTGCGAAACGGCGATTTATGAGAAATGACGATAAAATTACTGTTTTAAACTTGCAAAAACATAGAAAAACGCTGTTTTGAACTATTCAAACTGACAAATTCATCTTTCTTTCGTGCGAAACGGCGATTTATGAAAAATGACGATAAAATTGCTGTTTTAAACCTGCAAAAACATAGAAAAACGCAGTTTTCAAAAATTCAAACTGATAAATTCATGTTTCTTTCGTGCGAAACGGCGATTTATGAGAAATGACGATAAAATTGTTGTTTTAAACTTGCAAAAACATAGAAAAACGCTGTTTTTAACTATTCAAAATGATAAATTCAGGTTTTTTTCGTTCAAAACGATGGATTTTTGTGAAATCACGATAAAACTGCTGTTTTAAACTTGCAAAAACATAGAAAAACGCTGTTTTCAACTATTCAAACTGATAAATTCATGTTTCTTTCGTGCGGAACGACGATTTATGAGAAATGACGATAAAATTGCTGTTTTAAACTTGCCAAAACATAGAAAAACGCTGTTTTGAACTATTCAAACTGATAAATTCATGTTTCTTTCGTGTGAAACGGCGATTTATGAGAAATGGCGATAAAATTGCTGTTTTAAACTTGCAAAAACATAGAAAAACGCTGTTTTGAAATATTCAAACTGACAAATTCATGTTTCTTTCGTGCGAAACGGCGATTTATGAGAAATGACGATACAATTGCTGTTTTAAACTTGCAAAAACATAGAAAAACGCTGTTTTGAACTATTCAAACTGACAAATTCATGTTTCTTTCGTGCGAAACGGCGATTTATGAGAAATGACGATAAAATTGCTGTTTTAAACTTGCAAAAACATAGAAAAACGCTGTTTTGAACTATTCAAACTGATAAATTCATGTTTCTTTCGTGCGAAACGGCGATTTATGAGAAATGACGATAAAATTGCTGTTTTAAACTTGCAAAAACATAGAAAAACGCTGTTTTCAACTATTCAAACTGATAAATTCAAGTTTCTTTCGTGCGAAACGGCGATTTATGAGGAATGATGATAAAATTACTGTTTTAAACTTGCAAAAACATAGAAAAACGCTGTTTTGAACTATTCAAACTGATAAATTCATGTTTCTTTCGTGCGAAACGGCGATTTATGAGAAATGACGATAAAATTGCTGTTTAAACTTGCAAAAACATAGAAAAACGCTGTTTTCAACTATTCAAACTGATAAATTCATGTTTCTTTCGTGCGAAACGGCGATTTATGAGAAATGACGATAAAATTGCTAATTTAAACTTGCAAAAACATAAAAAAATTCTGTTTTGAACTATTCAAACTGACAAATTCATGTTTCTTTCGTGTGAAACGGCGATTTATGAGAAATGGCGATAAAATTGCTGTTTTAAACTTGCAAAAACATAGAAAAACGCTGTTTTGAACTATACAAACTGACAAATTCATGTTTCTTTCGTGCGAAACGGCGATTTATGAGAAATGACGATACAATTGCTGTTTTAAACTTGCAAAAACATAGAAAAACGCTGTTTTGAACTATTCAAACTGATAAATTCATGTTTCTTTCGTGCGAAACGGCGATTTATGAGAAAGGACGATAAAATTGCTGTTTTAAACTTGCAAAAACATAGAAAAATGCTGTTTTCAACTATTCAAACTGATAAATTCAAGTTTCTTTCGTGCGAAACGGCGATTTATGAGAAATGATGATAAAATTGCTGTTTTAAACTTGCAAAAACATAGAAAAACGCGGTTTTCAAATATTCAAACTGATAAATTCATGTTTTTTTCGTGCGAAACGGCGATTTATAAGAAATGACAATAAAATTGCTGTTTTAAACTTGCAAAAACATAGAAAAACGCTGTTTTCAACTAATAAAACTGATAAATTCAGGTTTCTTTCGTTCGAAACGGTGGATTTTTGTGAAATCACGATAAAACTGCTGTTTTAAACTTGCAAAAACATAGAAAAACGCTGTTTTGAACTATTCAAACTGACAAATTCATATTTCTTTCGTGTGAAACGGCGATTTATGAGAAATGACGATAAAATTGCTGTTTTAAACTTGCAAAAACATATAAAAACGCTGTTTTGAACTATTCAAACTGACAAATTCATGTTTCTTTCGTGCGAAACGACGATTTATGAGATATGACGATACAATTGCTGTTTTAAACTTGCAAAAACATAGAAAAACGCTGTTTTGAACTATTCAAACTGACAAATTCATGTTTCTTTCGTGCGAAACGGCGATTTATGAGAAATTACGATAAAATTACTGTTTTAAACTTGCAAAAACATAGAAAAACGCTGTTTTGAACTATTCAAACTGACAAATTCATCTTTCTTTCGTGCGAAACGGCGATTTATGAGAAATGACGATAAAATTGCTGTTTTAAACCTGCAAAAACATAGAAAAACGCAGTTTTCAAAAATTCAAACTGATAAATTCATGTTTCTTTCGTGCGAAACGGCGATTTATGAGAAATGACGATAAAATTGCTGTTTTAAACTTGCAAAAACATAGAAAAACGCTGTTTTGAACTATTCAAACTGACAAATTCATGTTTCTTTCGTGCGAAACGGCGATTTATGAGAAATTACGATAAAATTACTGTTTTAAACTTGCAAAAACATAGAAAAACGCTGTTTTGAACTATTCAAACTGACAAATTCATCTTTCTTTCGTGCGAAACGGCGATTTATGAGAAATGACGATAAAATTGCTGTTTTAAACCTGCAAAAACATAGAAAAACGCAGTTTTCAAAAATTCAAACTGATAAATTCATGTTTCTTTCGTGCGAAACGGCGATTTATGAGAAATGACGATAAAATTGTTGTTTTAAACTTGCAAAAACATAGAAAAACGCTGTTTTTAACTATTCAAAATGATAAATTCAGGTTTTTTTCGTTCAAAACGATGGATTTTTGTGAAATCACAATAAAACTGCTGTTTTAAACTTGCAAAAACATAGAAAAACGCTGTTTTCAACTATTCAAACTGATAAATTCATGTTTCTTTCGTGCGGAACGACGATTTATGAGAAATGACGATAAAATTGCTGTTTTAAACTTGCCAAAACATAGAAAAACGCTGTTTTGAACTATTCAAACTGATAAATTCATGTTTCTTTCGTGTGAAACGGCGATTTATGAGAAATGGCGATAAAATTGCTGTTTTAAACTTGCAAAAACATAGAAAAACGCTGTTTTGAACTATTCAAACTGACAAATTCATGTTTCTTTCGTGCGAAACGGCGATTTATGAGAAATGACGATACAATTGCTGTTTTAAACTTGCAAAAACATAGAAAAACGCAGTTTTCAAAAATTCAAACTGATAAATTCATGTTTCTTTCGTGCGAAACGGCGATTTATGAGAAATGACGATAAAATTGTTGTTTTAAACTTGCAAAAACATAGAAAAACGCTGTTTTTAACTATTCAAAATGATAAATTCAGGTTTTTTTCGTTCAAAACGATGGATTTTTGTGAAATCACGATAAAACTGCTGTTTTAAACTTGCAAAAACATAGAAAAACGCTGTTTTCAACTATTCAAACTGATAAATTCATGTTTCTTTCGTGCGGAACGACGATTTATGAGAAATGACGATAAAATTGCTGTTTTAAACTTGCCAAAACATAGAAAAACGCTGTTTTGAACTATTCAAACTGATAAATTCATGTTTCTTTCGTGTGAAACGGCGATTTATGAGAAATGGCGATAAAATTGCTGTTTTAAACTTGCAAAAACATAGAAAAACGCTGTTTTGAACTATTCAAACTGACAAATTCATGTTTCTTTCGTGCGAAACGGCGATTTATGAGAAATGACGATACAATTGCTGTTTTAAACTTGCAAAAACATAGAAAAACGCTGTTTTGAACTATTCAAACTGACAAATTCATGTTTCTTCCGTGCGAAACGGCGATTTATGAGAAATGACGATAAAATTGCTGTTTTAAACTTGCAAAAACATAGAAAAACGCTGTTTTGAACTTTTCAAACTGATAAATTCATGTTTCTTTCGTGCGAAACGGCGATTTATGAGAAATGACGATAAAATTGCTGTTTTAAAACTTGCAAAAACATAGAAAAACGCTGTTTTCAACTATTCAAACTGATAAATTCAAGTTTCTTTTGTGCGAAACGGCGATTTATGAGGAATGATGATAAAATTGCTGTTTTAAACTTGCAAAAACATAGAAAAACGCTGTTTTGAACTATTCAAACTGATAAATTCATGTTTCTTTCGTGCGAAACGGCGATTTATGAGAAATGACGATAAAATTGCTGTTTAAACTTGCAAAAACATAGAAAAACGCTGTTTTCAACTATTCAAACTGATAAATTCATGTTTCTTTCGTGCGAAACGGCGATTTATGAGAAATGACTATAAAATTGCTAATTTAAACTTGCAAAAACATAGAAAAATTCTGTTTTGAACTATTCAAACTGACAAATTCATGTTTCTTTCGTGTGAAACGGCGATTTATGAGAAATGGCGATAAAATTGCTGTTTTAAACTTGCAAAAACACAGAAAAACGCTGTTTTGAACTATTCAAACTGACAAATTCATGTTTCTTTCGTGCGAAACGGCGATTTATGAGAAATGACGATAAAATTGCTGTTTTAAACCTGCAAAAACATAGAAAAACGCAGTTTTCAAAAATTCAAACTGATAAATTCATGTTTCTTTCGTGCGAAACGGCGATTTATGAGAAATGACGATAAAATTGTTGTTTTAAACTTGCAAAAACATAGAAAAACGCTGTTTTTAACTATTCAAAATGATAAATTCAGGTTTTTTTCGTTCAAAACGATGGATTTTTGTGAAATCACGATAAAACTGCTGTTTTAAACTTGCAAAAACATAGAAAAACGCTGTTTTCAACTATTCAAACTGATAAATTCATGTTTCTTTCGTGCGGAACGACGATTTATGAGAAATGACGATAAAATTGCTGTTTTAAACTTGCCAAAACATAGAAAAACGCTGTTTTGAACTATTCAAACTGACAAATTCATGTTTCTTTCGTGCGAAACGGCGATTTATGAGAAATGACGATAAAATTGCTGTTTTAAACTTGCAAAAACATAGAAAAACGCTGTTTTGAACTATTCAAACTGATAAATTCATGTTTCTTTCGTGCGAAACGGCGATTTATGAGAAATGACGATACAATTGCTGTTTTAAACTTGCAAAAACATAGAAAAACGCTGTTTTGAACTATTCAAACTGACAAATTCATGTTTCTTTCGTGCGAAACGGCGATTTATGAGAAATGACGATAAAATTGCTGTTTTAAACTTGCAAAAACATAGAAAAACGCTGTTTTGAACTATTCAAACTGATAAATTCATGTTTCTTTCGTGCAAAAACGGCGATTTATGAGAAATGACGATAAAATTGCTGTTTTAAACTTGCAAAAACATAGAAAAACGCTGTTTTCAACTATTCAAACTGATAAATTCAAGTTTCTTTTGTGCGAAACGGCGATTTATGAGGAATGATGATAAAATTGCTGTTTTAAACTTGCAAAAACATAGAAAAACGCTGTTTTGAACTATTCAAACTGATAAATTCATGTTTCTTTCGTGCGAAACGGCGATTTATGAGAAATGACGATAAAATTGCTGTTTAAACTTGCAAAAACATAGAAAAACGCTGTTTTCAACTATTCAAACTGATAAATTCATGTTTCTTTCGTGCGAAACGGCGATTTATGAGAAATGACGATAAAATTGCTAATTTAAACTTGCAAAAACATAGAAAAATTCTGTTTTGAACTATTCAAACTGACAAATTCATGTTTCTTTCGTGTGAAACGGCGATTTATGAGAAATGGCGATAAAATTGCTGTTTTAAACTTGCAAAAACACAGAAAAACGCTGTTTTGAACTATTCAAACTGACAAATTCATGTTTCTTTCGTGTGAAACGGCGATTTATGAGAAATGACGATAAAATTGCTGTTTTAAACCTGCAAAAACATAGAAAAACGCAGTTTTCAAAAATTCAAACTGATAAATTCATGTTTCTTTCGTGCGAAACGGCGATTTATGAGAAATGACGATAAAATTGTTGTTTTAAACTTGCAAAAACATAGAAAAACGCTGTTTTTAACTATTCAAAATGATAAATTCAGGTTTTTTTCGTTCAAAACGATGGATTTTTGTGAAATCACGATAAAACTGCTGTTTTAAACTTGCAAAAACATAGAAAAACGCTGTTTTCAACTATTCAAACTGATAAATTCATGTTTCTTTCGTGCGGAACGACGATTTATGAGAAATGACGATAAAATTGCTGTTTTAAACTTGCCAAAACATAGAAAAACGCTGTTTTGAACTATTCAAACTAATAAATTCATGTTTCTTTCGTGTGAAACGGCGATTTATGAGAAATGGCGATAAAATTGCTGTTTTAAACTTGCAAAAACATAGAAAAACGCTGTTTTGAACTATTCAAACTGACAAATTCATGTTTCTTTCGTGCGAAACGACGATTTATGAGAAATGACGATACAATTGCTGTTTTAAACTTGCAAAAACATAGAAAAACGCTGTTTTGAACTATTCAAACTGACAAATTCATGTTTCTTACGTGCGAAACGGCGATTTATGAGAAATGACGATAAAATTGCTGTTTTAAACTTGCAAAAACATAGAAAAACGCTGTTTTGAACTATTCAATTTAATAAATTCATGTTTCTTTCGTGCGAAACGGCGATTTATGAGAAATGACGATAAAATTGCTGTTTTAAACTTGCAAAAACATAGAAAAACGCTGTTTTCAACTATTCAAACTGATAAATTCAAGTTTCTTTCGTGCGAAACGGCGATTTATGAGGAATGATGATAAAATTGCTGTTTTAAACTTGCAAAAACATATAAAAACGCTGTTTTGAACTATTCAAACTGATAAATTCATGTTTCTTTCGTGCGAAACGGCGATTTATGAGAAATGACGATAAAATTGCTGTTTAAACTTGCAAAAACATAGAAAAACGCTGTTTTCAACTATTCAAACTGATAAATTCATGTTTCTTTCGTGCGAAACGGCGATTTATGAGAAATGACGATAAAATTGCTAATTTAAACTTGCAAAAACATAGAAAAATTCTGTTTTGAACTATTTAAACTGACAAATTCATGTTTCTTTCGTGTGAAACGGCGATTTATGAGAAATGGCGATAAAATTGCTGTTTTAAACTTGCAAAAACACAGAAAAACGCTGTTTTGAACTATTCAAACTGACAAATTCATGATTCTTTCGTGCGAAACGGCGATTTATGAGAAATGACGATAAAATTGCTGTTTTAAACTTGCAAAAACATAGAAAAATGCTGTTTTCAACTATTCAAACTGATAAATTCAAGTTTCTTTCGTGCGAAACGGCGATTTATGAGAAATGATGATAAAATTGCTGTTTTAAACTTGCAAAAACATAGAAAAACGCTGTTTTGAACTATTCAAACTGACAAATTCATGTTTCTTTCGTGCGAAACGGCGATTTATGAGAAATGACGATACAATTGCTGTTTTAAACTTGCAAAAATATAGAAAAACGCTGTTTTGAACTATTCAAAGTGACAAATTCATGTTTCTTTCGTGCGAAACGGCGATTTATGAGAAATGACGATAAAATTGCTGTTTTAAACTTGCAAAAACATAGAAAAACGCGGTTTTCAAATATTCAAACTGATAAATTCATGTTTTTTTCGTGCGAAACGGCGATTTATAAGAAATGACAATAAAATTGCTGTTTTAAACTTGCAAAAACATAGAAAAACGCGGTTTTCAAATATTCAAACTGATAAATTCATGTTTCTTTCGTGCGAAACGGCGATTTATAAGAAATGACAATAAAATTGCTGTTTTAAACTTGCAAAAACATAGAAAAACGCTGTTTTCAACTAATCAAACTGATAAATTCAGGTTTCTTTCGTTCAAAACGGTGGATTTTTGTGAAATCACGATAAAACTGCTGTTTTAAACTTGCAAAAACATAGAAAAACGCTGTTTTGAACTATTCAAACTGACAAATTCATCTTTCTTTCGTGCGAAAAAGCGATTTATGAGAAATGTCGATAAAATTGCTGTTTTAAACCTGCAAAAACATAAAAAAACGCAGTTTTCAAAAATTCAAACTGATAAATTCATGTTTCTTTCGTGCGAAACGGCGATTTATGAGAAATGACGATAAAATTGCTGTTTTAAACTTGCAAAAACATAGAAAAACGCTGTTTTCAACTATTCAAACTGATAAATTCATGTTTCTTTCGTGCGGAACGACGATTTATGAGAAATGACGATAAAATTGCTGTTTTAAACTTGCCAAAACATAGAAAAACGCTGTTTTGAACTATTCAAACTGATAAATTCATGTTTCTTTCGTGCGAAACGGCGATTTATGAGAAATGACGATAAAATTGCTGTTTTAAACTTGCAAAAACATAGAAAAACTCTGTTTTCAACTATTCAAACTGATAAATTCATGTTTCTTTCGTGCGAAACGGCGATTAATGAAAAATGACGATAAAATTGCTGTTTTAAACTTTAAAAAACATAGAAAAACGCTGTTTTGAACTATTCAAACTGACAAATTCATGTTTTTTTCGTGCGAAACGGCGATTTATGAGAAATGACGATAAAATTGCTGTTTTAAACTTGCAAAAACATAGAAAAACGCTGTTTTCAACTATTCAAACTGATATATTCATGTTTCTTTCGTTCGAAACGGTGGATTTTTGTGAAATCACGATAAAACTGCTCTTTTAAACTTGCAAAAACATAGAAAAACGCTGTTTTAAACTATTTAATCTGATAAATTCATGTTTCTTTCGTGCGAAACGGCGATTTATGAGGAATGACGATAAAATTGCTGTTTAAACTTTTTTTAGCCATGTGAGGCCAAAAATATTTAGAGGAGATGAGCTTGTTCGAAGCTCTGTAAGAGGAGTGTGATAAATTATGAAATTTATCGAAAATGACTCGACGGAATTTTGGAGGTAAATAAGGTCTTGGAGATCCTTGACTTACTTCACAAAAGATCTTAATGTCGAGAAATGGTAAACACATTTCCTTGAGAGAAATTTTTGAATTCTCGGTTTTTGACAGTTAATTAGTTAGCTCGGTATCAGAAAGCTGTGCTTGATGGGTTTTTTGTGGTGTAATTTCTTGCAAAGAGATGGTTTCGATACGTGAAAGTGTATCAGCCACTATATTTTCTTTACCTTTAATGTATCGAATGTCAGATGTAAATTGTGCAATGTAATCTAGATGTCTGAATTGTCGAGGGGTTCTTTCCGCTTTTACGAATAAGGAAGTTGATAGTGGTTTGTGATCTGTCAAGATAAAAAAATTTCTTCCTTCTACAAAATGTCTGAAGTGTTTTGTTGCTAAAAAAGCTGCTAATAATTCTCTGTCAAAAACTGAGTAATTCGTTTCTGCTTTTGAAAGTTTCTTGGAGAAAAAAGCTAGGGGCTTCCAAGTGTTGTCAGAAAATTGTTGTAGGACGGCGCTTACTGCGGAAGAAGATGCGTCTACTGCTATTGATAACTGAGCTGAATTATTTGGGAAAACTAGGAAAGACGCATTGATTAATTTATTTTTAACTTCATTGAAAACGTTAAGTGAGGATTCTGTCCATGGTAAGATATCATTTTGTTTTTTGTGTAAAATCATTTCGTAAAATGGGGAAAGTGTTGGTGCAAAATGTGGAATGAATCTGTGATAGTAGTTAATCATTCCTAAAAATCTATGTAACCCTTTACATGTTTTGGGTGGTGGAAAATCAACAATGGTCTTAATTCTGTCATTTGCTGGTTTGATACCATCTTTTGTGACATTATGGCCTAAAAAGTTAATGGATGAGACATTAAATTCACACTTTTCTGGTTTGATTTTAATGCCAAATGAATTTAATCTTTCAAATAAAATTTTAAGATGCTTGTGATGTTCATTTTGGTTTTTGCTTGCGATTAAAATGTCATCAATATAGATAAAAATGAAATCAAGATCGGATAATATTTCATTCATAAATCTTTGGAAAGATTGAGCTGCATTTCTAAGACCAAATGGCATTCTAGTGAATTCATAAAGCCCGAATGGTGTTGTAATAGCTGTTAAATAGATATCTTCTTCTGCGACTGGAATTTGATGGTAGGCTCTTACTAGATCGACTTTTGAAAAAACTTTGCAGTCATGTAGATTGTTGTGAAATGAGTGTATATGAGGCAAAGGATATCTGTCTGGAATTGTTGCCAAATTTAAAGCCCTGTAGTCTCCACATGGTCTCCAAGAATTTTCTTCCTTTTTGGCAACCATGTGTAGAGGTGAAGAAACTGATGATGAAGAAACTTTGCAAATTCCTAGTTTGATCATATCATCAAATTCCTCTTTTGCAATTTTAAATTTTTCTGGGTTTAATTTTCTTGGTTTTGCGTGTGGTAATTCACCATTTATAGCTATGTGGTGTTTAACTTTATGAATTACAGGTTCATTGAAATTAATAGGTGATGTAATGTTAGGAAATTGTTTGATTAAGTTTGTTACTGTCTTATTGGGGCAATTGATGTTTGTTAAATTGTTAATTTTCATGTTTGCCACTTGCTGTGCATGTTTTTCTATTAATTTTTTATTTTTAAGGTCTAATAGGAGATTGAAATTGGAAATAAAATCAGCTCCTAAAATTGGTTGGCTGACGTTAGCGATAATAAATCGGAATGTAAAAGTTTTGCTTAAATCAAGGTCTACTGTAAGGGTTTTGGAGCCAAATGTTTTGATGTTAGTGTCATTAACTGCAGATAAAAGAAATTTTGGATTAGGGTGTTTTAATTTACAGAAGGAATTGGGAATAACTGAAATTTCTGCTCCTGAGTCAACCAAAAACTGTAGTTTGTTTATTTTGTCAAAAACGTGCAAGCCACATGATTTGAAAGTTACACTACTAGTCGCTAACGTAGGCAACATTATTCGTTTAAATGATCTTGATTTGATTTTTTTATTGACTGGAAAGCGCAAGGTTTATTACATTTAAAAGCCCTGTTTCCAAATTGCGTGTGATACCAGCAAACTGATGAGTTTGAGTCATATTGGTTTGTTGTATAATTTTGTTTAAAATCTGACATGTTTGAATGTGTCAATTTTGTGTCAATATTTTTTAATAATTTGGTGAAATCAGATCGCAATTCCTTGATTTCTTGTTTGACGGTAGAAATGTCATCTGATTTTTGATTATCGGTAAATTGTTGGCTCTTAAATTTTGAGAAATGATAATTGTCTTTGTTAGTTTTTACAGCTGATAGGTTGGGTTTTTCAAGTTCCCAAATTTTGTCTGCAATAGTAAGCAATTCTGAAATTGGTTTGTTGTGAAGAGGAATGAGTGCAATATTAACAGATGATGGAAGTTTCCGCATCCAAAGTTTAAAAAGTAGGTCATTGTTAAAGTAAGATTTATTTCCCGCAAAAGCAACAATTTTCCTGTATGATTCGGAAGGTCTGTCAAAATCAATATCTGTTTTTGATAGGATTTCTTCCAAACTACGTTCCTCACTTATTGAGTGTCTGTCAATTAAATTAGTTTTAAGGAATTCATATTTGTTTTGAAGTGGTGGTGTGTGTAAAATATCAGTGATAGAAATAATACCTTCCTGAGGCATGGCTGCTAACACATGATTATATTTTGTCTCGTCCCGTGTGATATGAGCGAGTCGGAATTGTGCTTCGATACATGTAAACCAGGCTGAGGGACTGTGGCTCCAAAATTGGGGTAATTTGATAGTGAAAGAGGCATTTTGTGAGACCTCTTCTGCCGGCATACTCGGGTCCAGAGGAACACCAACATTGACACCTGCAGTGGGCGACGCCATTCTCCGAGGTGTAGGCCCTATGTACACAAAAAATAAATATAGAACGTAAAGAAATGGATTGCTATACTGTTGTAAAAAGTTTCCTTTTCGGGCTTTAAATTTTAAACTTAATTGACAGAAAGTTTATATTATTTTAAGAATATAATATAAATGATACTGAAATCCTCTTCATCGAAATTTGATTGAAATCAAAGAACCATGATTTCTTGAACAGTAGAAGTAGAATGAAGATCAGTCTTGTGGATTGTTTCTGGTCGCTGTTGCTGCTGCTGCTTGGCTGAGTCACCGATTCTAGTCACACCGAATCCCGGGAAATCTCAGACTCCCTGTACGCTCGCCGCTAACGTTGCTCCTTGGCTGAATCACCGGTTCGGACTTGACCAAATAAAATGAAGGCTGGCCTGGTACAGAGCTTGAATTTCTTTGAAAGGTTTGTTCAATGTCGGGGTCACCAATGTAGCATTTGAAGCTTGCGAATATTACGAAGAATCAAAATATATAGGTGGAGAAGCTGGGATATATCCGATTATAAATCAAAAACCAATGTTTATTGAAGGGCAATATTTTATTTTCGACTGACTTTTACGTTTTTTAATAACAAAATTGTTTTTTTGAAAAATAAATAACACAGTCATGACAACATTTTAAAAACCAGGTTACTACAAAAGGATACAAAATAAATACTTAGGTTGCTATTTATAAATTTTTAATACAAAACATAAAAGCACCTGTGCTGACGCGGGTAAAGCGATAATAACAATCAAAATCGAGTTACTCGCGTCGGCAAAGTGCGAAACGGCGATTTATGAGAAATGACGATAAAATTGCTGTTTTAAACTTGCAAAAACATAGAAAAACGCTGTTTTCAACTATTCAAACTGATAAATTCATGTTTCTTTCGTGCGAAACGGCGATTTATGAGAAATGACGATAAAACTGCTGTTTTAAACTTGCAAAAACATAGAAAAACGCTGTTTTTAACTATTCAAACTGATAAATTCAGGTTTCTTTCGTGCGAAACGGCGATTTATGAGAAATGGCGATAAAATTGCTGTTTTAAACATGCAAAAACATAGAAAAACGCTGTTTTGAAATATTCAAACTGACAAATTCATGTTTCTTTCGTGTGAAACGGCGATTTATGAGAAATGACGATAAAATTGCTGTTTTAAACTTGCAAAAACATAGAAAAACGCTGTTTTTAACTATTCAAACTGACAAATTCATGTTTCTTTCGTGCGAAATGGCGATTTATGAGAAATGATGATAAAATTGCTGTTTTAAACTTTCAAAAACATAGAAAAACGCTGTTTTTAACTATTCAAGCTGACAAATTCATGTTTCTTTCGTGCGAAACTGCGATTTATGAGAAATGACGATAAAATTGCTGTTTTAAACTTGCAAAAACATAAAAAAACGCTGTTTTGAACTATTCAAACTGACAAATTCATGCTTCTTTCGTGCGAAACGGCGATTTATGAGAAATGACGATAAAATTGCTGTTTTAAACTTGCAAAGACATAGAAAAACGCTGTTTTTAACTATTTAAATTGATATATTCATGTTTCTTTCGTGCGAAACGGCGATTTATAAGAAATGACTATAAAACTGCTGTTTTAAACTTGCAAAAACATAGAAAAACGCTGTTTTGAGCTATTCAAACTGACAAATTCATGTTTCTTTCTTGCGAAATGACGATTTATGAGAAATGACGATAAAATTGCTGTTTTAAACTTGCAATAACATAGAAAAACGTTGTTTTCAACTATTCAAACTGATAAATTCATGTTTCTTTCGTGCAAAACGGCGATTTATGAGTAATGACGATAAAATTGCTGTTTTAAACTTGCAAAAACATAGAAAAACGCTGTTTTGAACTATTCAAACTGACAAATTCATGCTTCTTTCGTGCGAAACGACGATTTATGAGAAATGACGATAAAATTGCTGTTTTAAACTTGCAAAGACATTGAAAAACGCTGTTTTTAACTATTTAAACTGATAAATTCATGTTTCTTTCGTGCGAAACGGCGATTTATAAGAAATGACGATAAAACTGCTGTTTTAAACTTGCAAAAACATAGAAAAACGCTGTTTTGAACTATTCAAACTGACAAATTCATGTTTCTTTCGTGCGAAATGGCGATTTATGTGAAATGACGATAAAATTGCTGTTTAAAACTTGCAATAACATAGAAAAACGTTGTTTTCAACTATTCAAACTGATAAATTCATGTTTCTTTTGTGCAAAACTGCGATTTATGAGTAATGACGATAAAATTTCTGTTTTAAACTTGCAAAAACATAGAAAAACGCTGTTTTGAACTATTCAAACTGACAAATTCATGTTTCTTTCGTGCGAAACGGCGATTTATGAGAAATGACGATAAAATTGCTGTTTTAAACTTGCAAAAACATAGAAAAACGCTGTTTTGAACTATTCAAACTGACAAATTCATCTTTCTTTCGTGTGAAACGGCGATTTATGAGAAATGACGATAAAATTGCTGTTTTAAACTTGCAAAAACATAGAAAAACGCTGTTTTTAACTATTCAAACTGATAAATTCAGGTTTCTTTTGTGCGAAACGGCGATTTATGAGAAATGGCGATAAAATTGCTGTTTTAAACATGCAAAAACATAGAAAAACGCTGTTTTGAAATATTCAAACTGACAAATTCATGTTTCTTTCGTGTGAAACGGCGATTTATGAGAAATGACGATAAAACTGCTGTTTTAAACTTGCAAAAACATAGAAAAACGCTGTTTTTAACTATTCAAACTTATAAATTCATGTTTCTTGCGTGCGAAATGGCGATTTATGAGAAATGACGATAAAATTGCTGTTTTAAACTTGCAAAAACATAGAAAAACGCTGTTTTTAACTATTCAAACTGACAAATTCATGTTTCTTTCGTGCGAAACGGCGATTTATGAGAAATGACGATTAAATTGCTGTTTTAAACTTGCAAAAACATAGAAAAACGCTGTTTTCAACTATTCAAACTGATAAATTCATGTTTCTTTCGTGCGAAACGGCGATTTATGAGAAATGACGATAAAATTGCTGTTTTAAACTTGCAAAAACATAGAAAAACGCTGCTTTCAACTATTCAAACTGATAAATTCAGGTTTCTTTTGTGCAAAACGGCGATTTCTGAGAAATGACCATAAAATTGCTATTTTAAACTTGCAAAAACATAGAAAAACGCTGTTTTCAACTATTCAAACTGATAAATTAATGTTTCTTTCGTGCGAAACGGCGATTTATGAGAAATGACGGTAAAATTGCTGTTTTAAACTTGCAAAAACATAGAAGAACGCTGTTTTCAACTATTCAAACTGATAAATTCATGTTTCTTTCGTGCGAAACGGCAATTTATGAGAAATGACGATAAAATTGCTGTTTTAAACTTGCAAAAACATAGAAAAACGCTTTTTTGAACTATTCAAACTGACAAATTCATGCTTCTTTCGTGCGAAACGGCGATTTATGAGAAATGACGATAAAATTGCTGTTTTAAACTTGCAAAGACATAGAAAAACGCTGTTTTTAACTATTTAAACTGATATATTCATGTTTCTTTCGTGCGAAACGGCGATTTATAAGAAATTACTATAAAACTGCTGTTTTAAACTTGCAAAAACATAGAAAAACGCTGTTTTGAACTATTCAAACTGACAAATTCATGTTTCTTTTGTGCGAAACGGCGATTTATGAGAAATGACGATAAAATTGCTGTTTTAAACTTGCAAAAACATAGAAAAACGTTGTTTTCAACTATTCAAACTGATAAATTCAGATTTCTTTCGTGCGAAACGGCGATTTATGAAAAATGGCGATAAAATTGCTGTTTTAAACATGCAAAAACATAGAAAAACGCTGTTTTGAAATATTCAAACTGACAAATTCATGTTTCTTTCGTGTGAAACGGCGATTTATGAGAAATGACGATAAAATTGCTGTTTTAAACTTGCAAAAACATAGAAAAACGCTGTTTTTAACTATTCAAACTGACAAATTCATGTTTCTTTCGTGCGAAATGGCGATTTATGAGAAATGACGATAAAATTGCTGTTTTAAACTTGCAAAAACATAGAAAAACGCTGTTTTTAACTATTCAAGCTGACAAATTCATGTTTCTTTCGTGCGAAACTGCGATTTATGAGAAATGACGATAAAATTGCTGTTTTAAACTTGCAAAAACATAGAAAAACGCTGTTTTGAACTATTCAAACTGACAAATTCATGCTTCTTTCGTGCGAAACGGCGATTTATGAGAAATGACGATAAAATTGCTGTTTTAAACTTGCAAAGACATAGAAAAACGCTGTTTTTAACTATTTAAATTGATATATTCATGTTTCTTTCGTGCGAAACGGCGATTTATAAGAAATGACTATAAAACTGCTGTTTTAAACTTGCAAAAACATAGAAAAACGCTGTTTTGAGCTATTCAAACTGACAAATTCATGTTTCTTTCTTGCGAAATGACGATTTATGAGAAATGACGATAAAATTGCTGTTTTAAACTTGCAATAACATAGAAAAACGTTGTTTTCAACTATTCAAACTGATAAATTCATGTTTCTTTCGTGCAAAACGGCGATTTATGAGTAATGACGATAAAATTGCTGTTTTAAACTTACAAAAACATAGAAAAACGCTGTTTTGAACTATTCAAACTGACAAATTCATGCTTCTTTCGTGCGAAACGACGATTTATGAGAAATGACGATAAAATTGCTGTTTTAAACTTGCAAAGACATAGAAAAACGCTGTTTTTAACTATTTAAACTGATAAATTCATGTTTCTTTCGTGCGAAACGGCGATTTATAAGAAATGACGATAAAACTGCTGTTTTAAACTGGCAAAAACATAGAAAAACGCTGTTTTGAACTATTCAAACTGACAAATTCATGTTTCTTTCGTGCGAAATGGCGATTTATGAGAAATGACGATAAAATTGCTGTTTTAAACTTGCAATAACATAGAAAAACGTTGTTTTCAACTATTCAAACTGATAAATTCATGTTTCTTTTGTGCAAAACTGCGATTTATGAGTAATGACGATAAAATTGCTGTTTTAAACTTACAAAAACATAGAAAAACGCTGTTTTGAACTATTCAAACTGACAAATTCATGTTTCTTTCGTGCGAAACGGCGATTTATGAGAAATGACGATAAAATTGCTGTTTTAAACTTGCAAAAACATAGAAAAACGCTGTTTTGAACTATTCAAACTGACAAATTCATCTTTCTTTCGTGTGAAACGGCGATTTATGAGAAATGACGATAAAATTGCTGTTTTAAACTTGCAAAAACATAGAAAAACGCTGTTTTTAACTATTCAAACTGATAAATTCAGGTTTCTTTCGTGCAAAACGGCGATTTATGAGAAATGGCGATAAAATTGCTGTTTTAAACATGCAAAAACATAGAAAAACGCTGTTTTGAAATATTCAAACTGACAAATTCATGTTTCTTTCGTGTGAAACGGCGATTTATGAGAAATGACGATAAAACTGCTGTTTTAAACTTGCAAAAACATAGAAAAACGCTGTTTTTAACTATTCAAACTTATAAATTCATGTTTCTTGCGTGCGAAATGGCGATTTATGAGAAATGACGATAAAATTGCTGTTTTAAACATGCAAAAACATAGAAAAACGCTGTTTTGAAATATTCAAACTGACAAATTCATGTTTCTTTCGTGTGAAACGGCGATTTATGAGAAATGACGATAAAACTGCTGTTTTAAACTTGCAAAAACATAGAAAAACGCTGTTTTTAAACTATTCAAACTTATAAATTCATGTTTCTTGCGTGCGAAATGGCGATTTATGAGAAATGACGATAAAATTGCTGTTTTAAACTTGCAAAAACATAGAAAAACGCTGTTTTTAACTATTCAAACTGACAAATTCATGTTTCTTTCGTGCGAAACGGCGATTTATGAGAAATGACGATTAAATTGCTGTTTTAAACTTGCAAAAACATAGAAAAACGCTGTTTTCAACTATTCAAACTGATAAATTCATGTTTCTTTCGTGCGAAACGGCGATTTATGAGAAATGACGATAAAATTGCTGTTTTAAAACTTGCAAAAACATAGAAAAACGCTGCTTTCAACTATTCAAACTGATAAATTCAGGTTTCTTTTGTGCAAAACGGCGATTTCTGAGAAATGACCATAAAATTGCTATTTTAAACTTGCAAAAACATAGAAAAACGCTGTTTTCAACTATTCAAACTGATAAATTAATGTTTCTTTCGTGCGAAACGGCGATTTATGAGAAATGACGGTAAAATTGCTGTTTTAAACTTGCAAAAACATAGAAGAACGCTGTTTTCAACTATTCAAACTGATAAATTCATGTTTCTTTCGTGCGAAACGGCGGATTTATGAGAAATGACGATAAAATTGCTATTTTAAACTTGCAAAAACAGAAAACGCTGTTTTCAACTATTCAAACTGTAAATTCATGTTTCTTTCGTGCGAAACGGCGATTTATGAGAAATGACGATAAAATTGCTGTTTTAAACTTGCAAAACATAGAAAAACGTTGTTTTCAACTATTCAAACTGATAAATTCATGTTTCTTTCGTGCGAAACGGCGATTTATGAGAAATGACGATAAAATTGCTGTTTTAAACTTGCAAAAACATAGAAAATCGTTGTTTTCAACTATTCAAACTGATAAATTCATGTTTCTTTCGTGCGAAACGGCGATTTATGAGAAATTACGATAAAATTGCTGTTTTAAACTTGCAAAAACATAGAAATACGTTGTTTTCAACTATTCAAACTGATAAATTCATGTTTCTTTCGTGCAAAACGGCGATTTATGAGAAATGACGATAAAATTGCT
>CAWWDY010001632.1:0-44875 GCA_963942605.1 Poecilus cupreus | reverse complement strand
TTTCTCATAAATCGCCGTTTCGCACGAAAGAAACATGAATTTATCAGTTTGAATAGTTGAAAACAGCGTTTTTCTATGTTTTTGCAAGTTTAAAACAGCAATTTTATCGTCATTTCTCATAAATCGCCGTTTCGCACGAAAGAAACATGAATTTATCAGTTTGAATAGTTGAAAACAGCGTTTTTTCTATGTTTTTGCAAGTTTAAAACAGCAATTTTATAGTCATTTCTCATAAATCGCCGTTTCGCACGAAAGAAACCTGAATTTATCAGTTTGAATAGTTGAAAACAGCATTTTTCTATGTTTTTGCAAGTTCAAAACAGCAATTTTATCGTCATTTCTCATAAATCGCCGTTTCGCACGAAAGAAACATGAATTTGTCAGTTTGAATAGTTCAAAACAGCGTTTTTCTATGTTTTTGCAAGTTTAAAACAGCAATTTTATCGTCATTTCTCATAAATCGCCATTTCGCACGAAAGAAACATGAATTTATCAGTTTGAATAGTTAAAAACAGCGTTTTTCTATGTTTTTGCAAGTTTAAAAGAGCAATTTTATCGTCATTTCTCATAAATCGCCGTTTCACACGAAAGAAACATGAATTTGTCAGTTTGAATATTTCAAAACAGCGTTTTTTCTATGTTTTTGCATGTTTAAAACAGCAATTTTATCGCCATTTCTCATAAATCGCCGGTTTCGCACGAAAGAAACCTGAATTTATCAGTTTGAATAGTTGAAAACAACGTTTTTTCTATGTTTTTGCAAGTTTTAAAACAGCAGTTTTATCGTCATTTCTCATAAATCGCCGTTTTCGCACGAAAGAAACATGAATTTATCAGCTTGAATAGTTGAAAACAGCGTTTTTCGGTTTTTGCAAGTTTAAAACAGCAATTTTATCGTCATTTCTCATTAATCGCCGTTTCGCACGAAAGAAACATGAATTTATCAGTTTGAATAGTTAAAAACAGCGTTTTTCTATGTTTTTGCAAGTTTAAAACAGCAATTTTATCGTCATTTCTCATAAATCGCCGTTTCGCACGAAAGAAACCTGAATTTATAAGTTTGAATAGTTAAAAACAGCGTTTTTTCTATGTTTTTGCAAGTTTAAAACAGCAATTTTATCGTCATTTCTCATAAATCGCCGTTTCGCATGAAAGAAACTTGAATTTATCAGTTTGAATAGTTGAAAACAGCGTTTTTCTATGTTTTTGCAAGTTTAAAATAGCAATTTTATCGTCATTTCTCAGAAATCGCCGTTTTGCACGAAAGAAACCTGAATTTATAAGTTTAAATAGTTTAAAAACAGCGTTTTTCTATGTTTTTGCAAGTTTAAAACAGCAATTTTATCGTCATTTTTCATAAATCGCCGTTTCGCGCGAAAGAAACATGAATTTGTCAGTTTGAATAGTTCAAAACAGCGTTTTTCTATGTTTTTGCAAGTTTAAAACAGCAGTTTTATCGTCATTTCTCATAAATCGCCGTTTCGTACGAAAGAAACATGAATTTATCAGTTTGAATAGTTGAAAACAGCGTTTTTCTATGTTTTTGCAAGTTTAAAACAGCAATTTTATCGTCATTTCTCATAAATCGCCGTTTCGCACGGAAGAAACATGAATTTATCAGTTTGAATAGTTGAAAACAGCGTTTTTCTATGTTTTTGCAAGTTTAAAACAGCAATTTTATCGTCGTTTCTCATAAATCGCCGTTTCGCACGAAAGAAACCTTAATTTAATAGTTTGAATAGTTGAAAACAGCATTTTTCTATGTTTTTGCAAGTTTAAAACAGCAATTTTATCGTCATTTCTCATAAATCGCCGTTTCGCACGAAAGAAACATGAATTTGTCAGTTTGAATAGTTCAAAACAGCGTTTTTCTATGTTTTAGCAAGTTTAAAACAGCAATTTTATCGTCATTTCTCATAAATCGCCGTTTTGCACGAAAGAAACATGAATTTATCAGTTTGAATAGTTGAAAACAGCGTTTTTCTATGTTTTTGCAAGTTTAAAACAGCAATTTTATCGTCATTTCTCATAAATCGCCGTTTCACACGAAAGAACATGAATTTGTCAGTTTTAAATAGTTCAAAACAGCGTTTTTCTATGTTTTTGCATGTTTAAAACAGCAATTTTATCGCCATTTCTCATAAATCGCCGTTTCGCACGTAAAAAAACCTGAATTTATCAGTTTGAATAGTTAAAAACAGCGTTTTTCTATGTTTTTGCAAGTTTAAAACAGCAATTTTATCGTCATTTCTCATAAATCGCCGTTTCACACGAAAGAAACATGAATTTGTCAGTTTGAATAGTTCAAAACAGCGTTTTTCTATGTTTTTGCAAGTTTAAAACAGCAATTTTATCGTCATTTCTCATAAATCGCCGTTTCGCACAAAAGAAGCATAAATTTGTCAATTTGTATAGATAAAAACAGCGTTTTTCTATGTTTTTGCAAGTTTAAAACAGCAATTTTATCGTCATTACTCATAAATCGCCGTTTTGCACGAAAGAAACATGAATTTATCAGTTTGAATAGTTGAAAACAACGTTTTTCTATGTTATTGCAAGTTTAAAACAGCAATTTTATCGTCATTTCTTATAAATCGCCATTTCGCAAGAAAGAAACATGAATTTGTCAGTTTGAATAGTTCAAAACAGCGTTTTTCTATGTTTTTGCAAGTTTAAAACAGCAGTTTTATCGTAATTTCTTATAAATCGCCGTTTCGCACGAAAGAAACATGAATTTATCAGTTTAAATAGTTAAAAACAGCGTTTTTCTATGTCTTTGCAAGTTTAAAACAGCAATTTTATCGTCATTTCTCATAAATCGCCGTTTCGCACGAAAGAAGCATGAATTTGTCAGTTTGAATAGTTCAAAACAGCGTTTTTCTATGTTTTTGCAAGTTTAAAACAGCAATTTTATCGTCATTTCTCATAAATCGCCGTTTCGCACGAAAGAAACATGAATTTGTCAGTTTGAATAGTTCAAAACAGCGTTTTTCTATGTTTTTGCAAGTTTAAAACAGCAATTTTATCGTCATTACTCATAAATCGCCGTTTTACACGAAAGAAACATTAATTTATCAGTTTAAATAGTTGAAAACAACGTTTTTCTATGTTCTTGCAAGTTTTAAACAGCAATTTTATCGTCATTTCTCATAAATCGCCATTTCGCACGAAAGAAACATGAATTTGTCAGTTTGAATAGTTCAAAACAGCGTTTTTCTATGTTTTTGCAAGTTTAAAACAGCAGTTTTATCGTCATTTCTTATAAATCGCCGTTTCGCACGAAAGAAACATGAATTTATCAGTTTAAATAGTTAAAAACAGCGTTTTTCTATGTCTTTGCAAGTTTAAAACAGCAATTTTATCGTCATTTCTCATAAATCGCCGTTTCGCACAAAAGAAGCATGAATTTGTCAGTTTGAATAGTTCAGAACAGCGTTTTTCTATGTTTTGGCAAGTTTAAAACAGCAATTTTATCGTCATTTCTCATAAATCGCCATTTCGCAAGAAAGAAACATGAATTTGTCAGTTTGAATAGTTCAAAACAGCGTTTTTCTATGTTTTTGCAAGTTTAAAACAGCAGTTTTATCGTAATTTCTTATAAATCGCCGTTTCGCACGAAAGAAACATGAATTTATCAGTTTAAATAGTTAAAAACAGCGTTTTTCTATGTCTTTGCAAGTTTAAAACAGCAATTTTATCGTCATTTCTCATAAATCGCCGTTTCGCACGAAAGAAGCATGAATTTGTCAGTTTGAATAGTTCAAAACAGCGTTTTTCTATGTTTTTGCAAGTTTAAAACAGCAATTTTATCGTCATTTCTCATAAATCGCCGTTTCGCACGAAAGAAACATGAATTTGTCAGTTTGAATAGTTAAAAACAGCGTTTTTCTATGTTTTTGCAAGTTTAAAACAGCAATTTTATCGTCATTTCTCATAAATCGCCATTTCGCACGAAAAAAACATGAATTTATCAGTTTGAATAGTTAAAAACAGCGTTTTTCTATGTTTTTGCAAGTTTAAAACAGCAATTTTATCGTCATTTCTCATAAATTGCCGTTTCACACGAAAGAAACATGAATTTGTCAGTATGAATATTTCAAAACAGCGTTTTTCTATGTTTTTGCATGTTTAAAACAGCAATTTTATCGCCATTTCTCATAAATCGCCGTTTCTCACGAAAGAAACCTGAATTTATCAGTTTGAATAGTTGAAAACAACTTTTTTCTATGTTTTTGCAAGTTTTAAACAGCAGTTTTATCGTCATTTCTCATAAATCGCCGTTTCGCACGAAAGAAACATGAATTTATCAGTTTGAATAGTTGAAAACAGCGTTTTTCTATGTTTTTGCAAGTTTAAAACAGCAATTTTATCGTCATTTCTCATAAATCGCCGTTTCGCACGAAAGAAACATGAATTTATCAGTTTGAATAGTTGAAAACAGCGTTTTTCTATGTTTTTGCAAGTTTAAAACAGCAATTTTATCGTCATTTCTCATAAATCGCCGTTTCGCACGAAAGAAACATGAATTTATCAATTTGAATAGTTGAAAACAGCATTTTTCTATGTTTTTGCAAGTTTAAAACAGCAATTTTATCGTCATTTCTCATAAATCGTCGTTTCGCACGAAAGAAACATGAATTTGTCAGTTTGAATAGTTCAAAATAGCGTTTTTCTATGTTTTTGCAAGTTTAAAACAGCAATTTACCGTCATTTCTCATAAATCGCCGTTTTGCACGAAAGAAACATGAATTTATCAGTTTGAATAGTTGAAAACAGCGTTTTTCTATGTTTTTGCAAGTTTAAAACAGCAATTTTATCGTCATTTCTCATAAATCGCCGTTTCACACGAAAGAAACATGAATTTGTCAGTTTAAATAGTTCAAAACAGCGTTTTTCTATGTTTTTGCAAGTTTAAATCAGCAATTTTATCGTCATTTCTCATAAATCGCCGTTTCGCACGAAAGAAACCTTAATTTTTCAGTTTAAATAGTTAAAAACAGCGTTTTTCTATGTTTTTGCAAGTTTAAAACAGCAATTTTATCGTCATTTCTCATAAAACGCCGTTTCGCACGAAAGAAACATGAATTTATCAGTTTAAATAGTTAAAAACAGCGTTTTTCTATGTCTTTGCAAGTTTAAAACAGCAATATTATCGTCATTTCTTATAAATCGCCGTTTCGCACGAAAGAAACATGAATTTGTCAGTTTGAATAGTTCAAAACAGCGTTTTTCTATGTTTTTGCAAGTTTAAAACAGCAATTTTATCGTCATTTCTCATAAATCGCCGTTTCGCACGAAAGAAACATGAATTTGTCAGTTTAAATAGTTAAAAACAGCGTTTTTCTATGTTTTTGCAAGTTTAAAACAGCAATTTTATCGTCATTTCTCATAAATCGCCATTTCGCACGAAAGAAACATGAATTTATCAGTTTGAATAGTTAAAAACAGCGTTTTTCTATGTTTTTGCAAGTTTAAAAGAGCAATTTAATCGTCATTTCTCATAAATCGCCGTTTCACACGAAAGAAACATGAATTTGTCAGTTTGAATATTTCAAAACAGCGTTTTTCTATGTTTTTGCATGTTTAAAACAGCAATTTTATCGCCATTTCTCATAAATCTCCGTTTCGCACGAAAGAAACCTGAATTTATCAGTTTGAATAGTTGAAAACAACGTTTTCTATGTTTTTGCAAGTTTAAAACAGCAGTTTTATCGTCATTTCTCATAAATCGCCGTTTCGCACGAAAGAAACATGAATTTATCAGCTTGAATAGTTGAAAACAGCGTTTTTCTGTTTTTGCAAGTTTAAAACAGCAATTTTATCGTCATTTCTCATAAATCGCCGTTTCGCACGAAAGAGACATGAATTTATCAGTTTGAATAGTTAAAAACAGCGTTTTTCTATGTTTTTGCAAGTTTAAAACAGCAATTTTGTCGTCATTTCTCATAAATCGCCGTTTCGCACGAAATCAACTTGAATTTATAAGTTTGAATAGTTAAAAACAGCGTTTTTCTATGTTTTTGCAAGTTTAAAACAGCAATTTAATCGTCATTTTTCATAAATCGCCGTTTCGCATGAAAGAAACATGAATTTATCAGTTTGAATAGTTGAAAACAGCGTTTTTCTATGTTTTTGCAAGTTTAAAACAGCAATTTTATCGTCATTTCTCATAAATCGCCGTTTCGCACGAAAGAAACCTGAATTTATAAGTTTGAATAGTTAAAAACAGCGTTTTTCTATGTTTTTGCAAGTTTAAAACAGCAATTTTATCGTCATTTCTCATAAATCGCCGTTTCGCATGAAAGAAACATGAATTTATCAGTTTGAATAGTTGAAAACAGCGTTTTTCTATGTTTTTGCAGGTTTAAAATAGCAATTTTTTCGTCATTTCTCAGAAATCGCCGTTTCGCACGAAAGAAACATGAATTTATCAGTTTGAATAGTTAAAAACAGCGTTTTTCTATGTTTTTGCAAGTTTAAAACAGCAATTTTATCGTCATTTCTCATAAATCGCCGTTTCGCACGAAAGAAACATGAATTTGTCAGTTTGAATAGTTCAAAACAGCGTTTTTCTATGTTTTAGCAAGTTTAAAACAGCAATTTTATCGTCATTTCTCATAAATCGCCGTTTTGCACGAAAGAAACATGAATTTATCAGTTTGAATAGTTGAAAACAGCGTTTTTCTATGTTTTTGCAAGTTTAAAACAGCAATTTTATCGTCATTTCTCATAAATCGCCGTTTCACACGAAAGAAACATGAATTTGTCAGTTTAAATAGTTCAAAACAGCGTTTTTCTATGTTTTTGCATGTTTAAAACAACAATTTTATCGCCATTTCTCATAAATCGCCGTTTCGCACGTAAAAAACCTGAATTTATCAGTTTGAATAGTTAAAAACAGCGTTTTTCTATGTTTTTGCAAGTTTAAAACAGCAATTTTATCGTCATTTCTCATAAATCGCCGTTTCACACGAAAGAAACATGAATTTGTCAGTTTGAATAGTTCAAAACAGCGTTTTTCTATGTTTTTGCAAGTTTAAAACAGCAATTTTATCGTCATTTCTCATAAATCGCCATTTCGCACGAAAGAAACATGAATTTATCAGTTTGAATAGTTAAAAACAGCGTTTTTCTATGTTTTTGCAAGTTTAAAAGAGCAATTTTATCGTCATTTCTCATAAATCGCCGTTTCACACGAAAGAAACATGAATTTGTCAGTTTGAATATTTCAAAACAGCGTTTTTCTATGTTTTTGCATGTTTAAAACAGCAATTTTATCGCCATTTCTTATAAATCGCCGTTTCGCACGAAAGAAACATGAATTTATCAGTTTAAATAGTTAAAAACAGCGTTTTTCTATGTCTTTGCAAGTTTAAAACAGCAATTTTATCGTCATTTCTCATAAATCGCCGTTTCGCACGAAAGAAGCATGAATTTGTCAATTTGAATAGTTCAAAACAGCGTTTTGCTATGTTTTTGCAAGTTTAAAACAGCAATTTTATCGTCATTACTCATAAATCGCCGTTTTGCATGAAAGAAACATGAATTTATCAGTTTGAATAGTTGAAAACAACGTTTTTCTATGTTATTGCAAGTTTAAAACAGCAATTTTATCGTCATTTCTTATAAATCGCCATTTCGCGAGAAAGAAACATGAATTTGTCAGTTTGAATAGTTCAAAACAGCGTTTTTCTATGTTTTTGCAAGTTTAAAACAGCAATTTTATCGTCATTACTCATAAATCGCCGTTTTGCACGAAAGAAACATGAATTTATCAGTTTGAATAGTTAAAAACAGCGTTTTTCTATGTTTTTGCAAGTTTAAAACCGCAATTTTATCAACATTTCTCATAAATCGCCGTTTCGCATGAAAGAAACATGAATTAATCAGTTTGAATAGTTGAAAACATCGTTTTTCTATGTTTTTGCAAGTTTAAAATAGCAATTTTATCGTCATTTCTCAGAAATCGCCGTTTCGCACGAAAGAAACCTGAATTTATCAGTTTGAATAGTTAAAAACAGCGTTTTTCTATGTTTTTGCAAGTTTAAAACAGCAATTTTATCGTCATTTTTCATAAATCGCCGTTTCGCACGGAAGAAACATGAATTTGTCAGTTTGAATAGTTCAAAACAGCGTTTTTCTATGTTTTTGCAAGTTTAAAACAGCAGTTTTATCGTCATTTCTCATTAATCGCCGTTTCGCACGTAAGAAACATGAATTTATCAGTTTGAATAGTTGAAAACAGCGTTTTTCTATGTTTTTGCAAGTTTAAAACAGCAATTTTATCGTCATTTCTCATAAATCGCCGTTTCGCACGAAAGAAACATGAATTTATCAGTTTGAATAGTTGAAAACAGCGTTTTTCTATGTTTTTGCAAGTTTAAAACAGCAATTTTATAGTCATTTCTCATAAATCGCCGTTTCGCACGAAAGAAACCTGAATTTATCAGTTTGAATAGTTGAAAACAGCATTTTTCTATGTTTTTGCAAGTTTAAAACAGCAATTTTATCGTCATTTCTCATAAATCGCCGTTTCGCACGAAAGAAACATGAATTTGTCAGTTTAAATAGTTCAAAACAGCGTTTTTCTATGTTTTTGCAAGTTTAAAACAGCAATTTTATCGTCATTTCTCATAAATCGCCATTTCGCACGAAAGGAACATGAATTTATCAGTTTGAATAGTTAAAAACAGCGTTTTTCTATGTTTTTGCAAGTTTAAAAGAGCAATTTTATCGTCATTTCTCATAAATCGCCGTTTCACACGAAAGAAACATGAATTTGTCAGTTTGAATATTTCAAAACAGCGTTTTTCTATGTTTTTACATGTTTAAAACAGCAATTTAATCGCCATTTCTCATAAATCGCCGTTTCGCACGAAAGAAACCTGAATTTATCAGTTTGAATAGTTGAAAACAACGTTTTTCTATGTTTTTGCAAGTTTAAAACAGCAGTTTTATCGTCATTTCTCATAAATCGCCGTTTCGTACGAAAGAAACATGAATTTATCAGCTTGAATAGTTGAAAACAGCGTTTTTCTGTTTTTGCAAGTTTAAAACAGCAATTTTATCGTCATTTCTCATAAATCGACGAAAGAAACATGAATTTATCAGTTTGAATAGTTGAAAACAGCGTTTTTCTATGTTTTTGCAAGTTTAAAACAGCAATTTTATCGTCATTTCTCATAAATCGCCGTTTCGCACGAAAGAAACATGAATTTATCAGTTTGAATAGTTGAAAACAGCGTTTTTCTGTTTTTGCAAGTTTAAAACAGCAATTTTATCGTCATTTCTCATAAATCGACGAAAGAAACATGAATTTATCAGTTTGAATAGTTGAAAACAGCGTTTTTCTATGTTTTTGCAAGTTTAAAACAGCAATTTTATCGTCATTTCTCATTAATCGCCGTTTCGTACGAAAGAAACCTGAATTTATCAGTTTGAATAGTTAAAAACAGCGTTTTTCTATGTTTTTGCAAGTTTAAAACAGCAATTTTATCGTCATTTTTCATAAATCGCCGTTTCGCACGAAAGAAACATGAATTTGTCAGTTTGAATAGTTCAAAACAGCGTTTTTCTATGTTTTTGCAAGTTTAAAACAGCAGTTTTATCGTCATTTCTCATAAATCGCCGTTTCGCACGAAAGAAACATGAATTTATCAGTTTGAATAGTTGAAAACAGCGTTTTTCTATGTTTTTGCAAGTTTAAAACAGCAATTTTATCGTCATTTCTCATAAATCGCCGTTTCGCACGAAAGAAACATGAATTTATCAGTTTGAATAGTTGAAAACAGCGTTTTTCTATGTTTTTGCAAGTTTAAAACAGCAATTTTATCGTCATTTCTCATAAATCGCCGTTTCGCACGAAAGAAACATGAATTTATCAGTTTGAATAGTTGAAAACAGCATTTTTCTATGTTTTTGCAAGTTTAAAACAGCAATTTTATCGTCATTTCTCATAAATCGCCGTTTCACACGAAAGAAACATGAATTTGTCAGTTTGAATATTTCAAAACAGCGTTTTTCTATGTTTTTGCATGTTTAAAACAGCAATTTTATCGCCATTTCTTATAAATCGCCGTTTCGCACGAAAGAAACATGAATTTATCAGTTTAAATAGTTAAAAACAGCGTTTTTCTATGTCTTTGCAAGTTTAAAACAGCAATTTTATCGTCATTTCTCATAAATCGCCGTTTCGCACGAAAGAAGCATGAATTTGTCAATTTGAATAGTTCAAAACAGCGTTTTGCTATGTTTTTGCAAGTTTAAAACAGCAATTTTATCGTCATTACTCATAAATCGCCGTTTTGCATGAAAGAAACATGAATTTATCAGTTTGAATAGTTGAAAACAACGTTTTTCTATGTTATTGCAAGTTTAAAACAGCAATTTTATCGTCATTTCTTATAAATCGCCATTTCGCGAGAAAGAAACATGAATTTGTCAGTTTGAATAGTTCAAAACAGCGTTTTTCTATGTTTTTGCAAGTTTAAAACAGCAATTTTATCGTCATTACTCATAAATCGCCGTTTTGCACGAAAGAAACATGAATTTATCAGTTTGAATAGTTAAAAACAGCGTTTTTCTATGTTTTTGCAAGTTTAAAACCGCAATTTTATCAACATTTCTCATAAATCGCCGTTTCGCATGAAAGAAACATGAATTAATCAGTTTGAATAGTTGAAAACATCGTTTTTCTATGTTTTTGCAAGTTTAAAATAGCAATTTTATCGTCATTTCTCAGAAATCGCCGTTTCGCACGAAAGAAACCTGAATTTATCAGTTTGAATAGTTAAAAACAGCGTTTTTCTATGTTTTTGCAAGTTTAAAACAGCAATTTTATCGTCATTTTTCATAAATCGCCGTTTCGCACGGAAGAAACATGAATTTGTCAGTTTGAATAGTTCAAAACAGCGTTTTTCTATGTTTTTGCAAGTTTAAAACAGCAGTTTTATCGTCATTTCTCATTAATCGCCGTTTCGCACGAAAGAAACATGAATTTATCAGTTTGAATAGTTGAAAACAGCGTTTTTCTATGTTTTTGCAAGTTTAAAACAGCAATTTTATCGTCATTTCTCATAAATCGCCGTTTCGCACGAAAGAAACATGAATTTATCAGTTTGAATAGTTGAAAACAGCGTTTTTCTATGTTTTTGCAAGTTTAAAACAGCAATTTTATAGTCATTTCTCATAAATCGTCGTTTCGCACGAAAGAAACCTGAATTTATCAGTTTGAATAGTTGAAAACAGCATTTTTCTATGTTTTTGCAAGTTTAAAACAGCAATTTTATCGTCATTTCTCATAAATCGCCGTTTCGCACGAAAGAAACATGAATTTGTCAGTTTAAATAGTTCAAAACAGCGTTTTTCTATGTTTTTGCAAGTTTAAAACAGCAATTTTATCGTCATTTCTCATAAATCGCCATTTCGCACGAAAGGAACATGAATTTATCAGTTTGAATAGTTAAAAACAGCGTTTTTCTATGTTTTTGCAAGTTTAAAAGAGCAATTTTATCGTCATTTCTCATAAATCGCCGTTTCACACGAAAGAAACATGAATTTGTCAGTTTGAATATTTCAAAACAGCGTTTTTCTATGTTTTTACATGTTTAAAACAGCAATTTTATCGCCATTTCTCATAAATCGCCGTTTCGCACGAAAGAAACCTGAATTTATCAGTTTGAATAGTTGAAAACAACGTTTTTCTATGTTTTTGCAAGTTTAAAACAGCAGTTTTATCGTCATTTCTCATAAATCGCCGTTTCGTACGAAAGAAACATGAATTTATCAGCTTGAATAGTTGAAAACAGCGTTTTTCTGTTTTTGCAAGTTTAAAACAGCAATTTTATCGTCATTTCTCATAAATCGACGAAAGAAACATGAATTTATCAGTTTGAATAGTTGAAAACAGCGTTTTTCTATGTTTTTGCAAGTTTAAAACAGCAATTTTATCGTCATTTCTCATAAATCGCCGTTTCGCACGAAAGAAACATGAATTTATCAGTTTGAATAGTTGAAAACAGCGTTTTTCTGTTTTTGCAAGTTTAAAACAGCAATTTTATCGTCATTTCTCATAAATCGACAAAAGAAACATGAATTTATCAGTTTGAATAGTTGAAAACAGCGTTTTTCTATGTTTTTGCAAGTTTAAAACAGCAATTTTATCGTCATTTCTCATAAATCGCCGTTTCACACGAAAGAAACATGAATTTGTCAGTTTAAATAGTTCAAAACAGCGTTTCTCTATGTTTTTGCAAGTTTAAAACAGCAATTTTATCGTCATTTCTCATAAATCGCCGTTTTGCACGAAAGAAACATGAATTTATCAGTTTAAATAGTTAAAAACAGCGTTTTTCTATGTCTTTGCAAGTTTAAAACAGCAATATTATCGTCATTTCTCATAAATCGCCGTTTCGCACGAAAGAAACATGAATTTGTCAGTTTAAATAGTTCAAAACAGCGTTTTTCTATGTTTTTGCAAGTTTAAAATAGCAATTTTATCGTCATTTCTCAGAAATCGCCGTTTCGCACGAAAGAAACCTGAATTTATCAGTTTGAATAGTTAAAAACAGCGTTTTTCTATGTTTTTGCAAGTTTAAAACAGCAATTTTATCGTCATTTTTCATAAATCGCCGTTTCGCACGAAAGAAACATGAATTTGTCAGTTTGAATAGTTCAAAACAGCGTTTTTCTATGTTTTTGCAAGTTTAAAACAGCAGTTTTATCGTCATTTCTCATAAATCGCCGTTTCGCACGAAAGAAACATGAATTTATCAGTTTGAATAGTTGAAAACAGCGTTTTTCTATGTTTTTGCAAGTTTAAAACAGCAATTTTATCGTCATTTCTCATAAATCGCCGTTTCGCACGAAAGAAACATGAATTTATCAGTTTGAATAGTTGAAAACAGCGTTTTTCTATGTTTTTGCAAGTTTAAAACAGCAATTTTATCGTCATTTCTCATAAATCGCCGTTTCGCACGAAAGAAACATGAATTTATCAATTTGAATAGTTGAAAACAGCATTTTTCTATGTTTTTGCAACTTTAAAACAGCAATTTTATCGTCATTCCTCATTAATCGTCGTTTCGCACGAAAGAAACATGAATTTGTCAGTTTGAATAGTTCAAAACAGCGTTTCTCTATGTTTTTGCAAGTTTAAAACAGCAATTTTATCGTCATTTCTCATAAATCGCCGTTTTGCACGAAAGAAACATGAATTTATCAGTTTAAATAGTTAAAAACAGCGTTTTTCTATGTCTTTGCAAGTTTAAAACAGCAATATTATCGTCATTTCTCATAAATCGCCGTTTCGCACGAAAGAAACATGAATTTGTCAGTTTAAATAGTTCAAAACAGCGTTTTTCTATGTTTTTGCAAGTTTAAAATAGCAATTTTATCGTCATTTCTCAGAAATCGCCGTTTCGCACGAAAGAAACCTGAATTTATCAGTTTGAATAGTTAAAAACAGCGTTTTTCTATGTTTTTGCAAGTTTAAAACAGCAATTTTATCGTCATTTTTCATAAATCGCCGTTTCGCACGAAAGAAACATGAATTTGTCAGTTTGAATAGTTCAAAACAGCGTTTTTCTATGTTTTTGCAAGTTTAAAACAGCAGTTTTATCGTCATTTCTCATAAATCGCCGTTTCGCACGAAAGAAACATGAATTTATCAGTTTGAATAGTTGAAAACAGCGTTTTTCTATGTTTTTGCAAGTTTAAAACAGCAATTTTATCGTCATTTCTCATAAATCGCCGTTTCGCACGAAAGAAACATGAATTTATCAGTTTGAATAGTTGAAAACAGCGTTTTTCTATGTTTTTGCAAGTTTAAAACAGCAATTTTATCGTCATTTCTCATAAATCGCCGTTTCGCACGAAAGAAACATGAATTTATCAATTTGAATAGTTGAAAACAGCGTTTTTCTATGTTTTTGCAAGTTTAAAACAGCAATTTTATCGTCATTTCTCATAAATCGCCGTTTCGCACGAAAGAAACATGAATTTGTCAGTTTGAATAGTTCAAAACAGCGTTTTTCTATGTTTTTGCAAGGTTAAAACAGCAATTTACCGTCATTTCTCATAAATCGCCGTTTTGCACGAAAGAAACATGAATTTATCAGTTTGAATAGTTGAAAACAGCGTTTTTCTATGTTTTTGCAAGTTTAAAACAGCAATTTTATCGTCATTTTTCATAAATCGCCGTTTCGCACGAAAGAAACATGAATTTGTCAGTTTGAATAGTTCAAAACAGCGTTTTTCTATGTTTTTGCAAGTTTAAAACAGCAGTTTTATCGTCATTTCTCATAATTCGCCGTTTCGCACGAAAGAAACATGAATTTATCAGTTTGAATAGTTGAAAACAGCGTTTTTCTATGTTTTTGCAAGTTTAAAACAGCAATTTTATCGTCATTTCTCATAAATCGCCGTTTCGCACGAAAGAAACATGAATTTATCAGTTTGAATAGTTGAAAACAGCGTTTTTCTATGTTTTTGCAAGTTTAAAACAGCAATTTTATCGTCATTTCTCATAAATCGCCGTTTCGCACGAAAGAAACATGAATTTATCAATTTGAATAGTTGAAAACAGCATTTTTCTATGTTTTTGCAAGTTTAAAACAGCAATTTTATCGTCATTTCTCATTAATCGTCGTTTCGCACGAAAGAAACATGAATTTGTCAGTTTGAATAGTTCAAAACAGCGTTTCTCTATGTTTTTGCAAGTTTAAAACAGCAATTTTATCGTCATTTCTCATAAATCGCCGTTTTGCACGAAAGAAACATGAATTTATCAGTTTAAATAGTTAAAAACAGCGTTTTTCTATGTCTTTGCAAGTTTAAAACAGCAATATTATCGTCATTTCTCATAAATCGCCGTTTCGCACGAAAGAAACATGAATTTGTCAGTTTAAATAGTTCAAAACAGCGTTTTTTCTATGTTTTTGCAAGTTTAAAATAGCAATTTTATCGTCATTTCTCAGAAATCGCCGTTTCGCACGAAAGAAACCTGAATTTATCAGTTTGAATAGTTAAAAACAGCGTTTTTCTATGTTTTTGCAAGTTTAAAACAGCAATTTTATCGTCATTTTTCATAAATCGCCGTTTCGCACGAAAGAAACATGAATTTGTCAGTTTGAATAGTTCAAAACAGCGTTTTTCTATGTTTTTGCAAGTTTAAAACAGCAGTTTTATCGTCATTTCTCATAAATCGCCGTTTCGCACGAAAGAAACATGAATTTATCAGTTTGAATAGTTGAAAACAGCGTTTTTTCTATGTTTTTGCAAGTTTAAAACAGCAATTTTTATCGTCCATTTCTCATAAATCGCCGTTTCGCACGAAAGAAACATGAATTTATCAGTTTGAATAGTTGAAAACAGCGTTTTTCTATGTTTTTGCAAGTTTAAAACAGCAATTTTATCGTCATTTCTCATAAATCGCCGTTTCGCACGAAAGAAACATGAATTTATCAATTTGAATAGTTGAAAACAGCATTTTTCTATGTTTTTGCAAGTTTAAAACAGCAATTTTATCGTCATTTCTCATTAATCGTCGTTTCGCACGAAAGAAACATGAATTTGTCAGTTTGAATAGTTCAAAACAGCGTTTTTCTATGTTTTTGCAAGGTTTAAAACAGCAATTTACCGTCATTTCTCATAAATCACCGTTTTGCACGAAAGAAACATGAATTTATCAGTTTGAATAGTTGAAAACAGCGTTTTTCTATGTTTTTGCAAGTTTAAAACAGCAATTTTATCGTCATTTCTCATAAATCGCCGTTTCACACGAAAGAAACATGAATTTGTCAGTTTAAATAGTTCAAAACAGCGTTTTTCTAAGTTTTTGCAAGTTTAAATCAGCAATTTTATCGTCATTTCTCATAAATCGCCGTTTCGCACGAAAGAAACCTTAATTTTACAGTTTAATAGTTAAAAACAGCGTTTTTTCTATGTTTTTGCAAGTTTAAAACAGCAATTTTATCGTCATTTCTCATAAAACGCCGTTTCGCACGAAAGAAACATGAATTTATCAGTTTTAAATAGTTAAAAACAGCGTTTTTCTGTCTTTGCAAGTTTAAAACAGCAATATTATCGTCATTTCTCATAAATCGCCGTTTCGCACGAAAGAAACATGAATTTGTCAGTTTGAATAGTTCAAAACAGCGTTTTTCTATGTTTTTGCAAGTTTAAAACAGCAATTTTATCGTCATTTCTCATAAATCGCCGTTTCGCACGAAAGAAACATGAATTTGTCAGTTTAAATAGTTAAAAAACAGCGTTTTTCTATGTTTTTGCAAGTTTAAAACAGTAATTTAATCGTCATTTCTCATAAATCGCCATTTCGCACGAAAGAAACATGAATTTATCAGTTTGAATAGTTAAAAACAGCGTTTTTCTATGTTTTTGCAAGTTTAAAACAGCAATTTTATCGTCATTTCTCATAATTCGCCGTTTCACACGAAAGAAACATGAATTTGTCAGTTTGAATATTTCAAAACAGCGTTTTTCTATGTTTTTGCAAGTTTAAAACAGCAATTTTATCGTCATTTCTCATAAATCGCCGTTTCACACGAAAGAAACATGAATTTGTCAGTTTGAATAGTTAAAAACAGCGATTTTCTATGTTTTTGCAAGTTTAAATTAGCAATTTTATCGTCATTTCTCATAAATCGCCGTTTCGCACGAAAGAAACATGAATTTGTCAGTTTGAATAGTTCAAAACAGCGTTTTTCTATGTTTTTGCAAGTTTAAAACAGCAGTTTCATCGTCATTTCTTATAAATCGCCGTTTCGCACGAAAGAAACATGAATTTGTCAGTTTGAATAGTTAAAAACAGCGATTTTCTATGTTTTTGCAAGTTTAAAACAGCAATTTTATCGTCATTACTCATAAATCGCCGTTTTGCACGAAAGAAACATGAATTTATCAGTTTGAATAGTTGAAAACAACGTTTTTCTATGTTATTGCAAGTTTAAAACAGCAATGTTATCGTCATTTCTCATAAATAGCCGTTTCGCACGAAAGAAACATGAATTTGTCAGTTTGAATAGTTCAAAACAGCGTTTTTCTATGTTTTTGCAAGTTTAAAACAGCAGTTTCATCGTCATTTCTTATAAATCGCCGTTTCGCACGAAAGAAACATGAATTTATCAGTTTAAATAGTTAAAAACAGCGTTTTTCTATGTCTTTGCAAGTTTAAAACAGCAATTTTATCGTCATTTCTCATAAATCGCCGTTTCGCACGAAAGAAACATGAATATGTCAGTTTGAATAGTTCAAAACAGCGTTTTCTATGTTTTTGCAAGTTTAAAACAGCAATTTTATCGTCATTTCTCATAAATCGCCGTTTCGCACGAAAGAAACATGAATTTGTCAGTTTGAATAGTTAAAAACAGCGTTTTTCTATGTTTTTGCAAGTTTAAAACAGCAATTTTATCGTCATTTCTCATAAATCGCCATTTCGCACGAAAGAAACATCAATTTATCAGTTTGAATAGTTAAAAACAGCGTTTTTCTATGTTTTTGCAAGTTTAAAACAGCAATTTTATCGTCATTTCTCATAAATCGCCGTTTCACACGAAAGAAACATGAATTTGTTAGTTTAAATAGTTCAAAACAGCGTTTTTCCAAGTTTTTGCAAGTTTAAATCAGCAATTTTATCGTCATTTTTCATAAATCGCCGTTTCGCACGAAAGAAACCTGAATTTTTCAGTTTGAATAGTTAAAAACAGCGTTTTTCTATGTTTTTGCAAGTTTAAAACAGCAATTTTATCGTCATTTCTCAAAAATCGCCGTTTCACACGAAAGAAACATGAATTTATCAGTTTGAATAGTTGAAAACAGCGTTTTTCTATGTTTTTGCAAGTTTAAAACCGCAATTTTATCGTCATTTCTCATAAATCGCCGTTTCGCACGAAAGAAACATGAATTTATCAGTTTGAATAGTTTAAACCGCGTTTTTCTATGTTTTTGCAAGTTTAAAACAGCAATTTTATCGTCATTTCTCATAAATCGCCGTTTCACACGAAAGAAACATGAATTTGTCAGTTTGAATAGTTCAAAACAGCGTTTTTCTATGTTTTTGCAAGTTTAAAACATCAGTTTTATCGTGATTTCACAAAAATCCACCGTTTCGAACGCAAGAAACCTGAATTTATCAGTTTGAATAGTTAAAAACAGCGTTTTTCTATGTTTTTGCAAGTTTAAAACAGCAATTTTATCGTCATTTCTCATAAATCGCCGTTTCGCACGAAAGAAACATGAATTTGTCAGTTTGAATAGTTGAAAACAGCGTTTTTCTATGTTTTTGCAAGTTTAAAACAGCAATTTTATCGTCATTTCTCATAAATCGCCGTTTCGCACGAAAGAAACATGAATTTATCAGTTTGAATAGTTGAAAACAGCGTTTTTCTATGTTTTTGCAAGTTTAAAACAGCAATTTTATCGTCATTTCTCATAAATCGCCGTTTCGCACGAAAGAAACATGAATTTGTCAGTTTGAATAGTTGAAAACATCGTTTTTCTATGTTTTTGCAAGTTTAAAACAGTAATTTTATCGTCATTTCACATAAACCGCCGTTTCACGCGAAAGAAATATGAATTTGTCAGTTTGAATAGTTGAAAACAGAGTTTTTCTATGTTTTTGTAAGTTTAAAACAGCAATTTTATCGTCATTTCTCATAAATCGTTGTTTCGTACGAAAGAAACATGAATTTATTAGTTTGAATAGTTGAAAACAGCATTTTTCTATGTTTTTGCAAGTTTAAAACCGCAAACTTATCGTGATTTCACAAAAATCCACCGTTTCGTACGAAAGAAACCTGAATTTATCAGTTTGAAAAGTTAAAAACAGCGTTTTTCTATGTTTTTGCAAGTTTAAAACAGCAATTTTATCGTCATTTCTCAAAAATCGCCGTTTCACACGAAAGAAACATGAATTTATCAGTTTGAATAGTTGAAAACAGCGTTTTTCTATGTTTTTGCAAGTTTAAAACCGCAATTTTATCTTCATTTTTCATAAATCGCCGTTTCGCACGAAAGAAACATGAATTT
The DNA here is from genome assembly GCA_963942605.1 of Poecilus cupreus. NCBI lineage: Eukaryota > Metazoa > Arthropoda > Insecta > Coleoptera > Carabidae > Poecilus > Poecilus cupreus. The sequence continues at coordinate 25,831 of CAWWDY010001632.1, read as the reverse complement.
ATCAGTTTGAATAGTTGAAAACAGCGTTTTTCTATGTTTTGCAAGTTTAAAACAGCAATTTTATCGTCATTTCTCATAAATCGCCGTTTCGCACGAAAGAAACATGAATTTGTCAGTTTGAATAGTTCAAAACAGCGTTTTTCTATGTTTTTGCAAGTTTAAACAGCAATTTTATCGTCATTTCTCATAAATCGCCGTTTCGCACAAAAGAAACATGAATTTGTCAGTTTTAATAGTAAAAAACAGCGTTTTTCTATGTTTTTGCAAGTTTAAAACAGCAATTTTATCGTCATTTCTCATAAATCGCCGTTTCACACGAAAGAAACATGAATTTGTCAGTTTGAATAGTTCAAAACAGCGTTTTTCTATGTTTTTGCAAATTTAACACATCAGTTTTATCGTGATTTCACAAAAATCCACCGTTTCGAACGAAAGAAACCTGAATTTATCAGTTTGAATAGTTAAAAACAGCGTTTTTCTATGTTTTTACAAGTTTAAAACAGCAATTTTATCGTCATTTTTCATAAATCGCCGTTTCGCACGAAAGAAACATGAATTTGTCAGTTTGAATAGTTGAAAACAGCGTTTTTCTATGTTTTTGCAAGTTTAAAACAGCAATTTTATCGTCATTTCTCATAAATCGCCGTTTCGCACGAAAGAAACATGAATTTATCAGTTTTAATAGTTGAAAACAGCGTTTTTCTATGTTTTTGAAAGTTTAAAACAGCAATTTTATCGTCATTTCTCATAAATCGCCGTTTCGCACGAAAGAAACATGAATTTGTCAGTTTGAATAGTTCAAAACAGCGTTTTTCTATGTTTTTGCAAGTTTAAAACAGGAATTTTATTGTCATTTCTCATAAATCGCCGTTTCACACGAAAGAAACATGAATTTGTCAGTTTGAATAGTTCAAAACAGCGTTTTTCTATGTTTTTGCAAGTTTAAAACAGCAATTTTATCGTCATTTCTCATAAATCGCCGTTTCACACGAAAGAAACATGAATTTGTCAGTTTGAATAGTTCAAAACAGCGTTTTTCTATGTTTTTGCAAGTTTAAAACAGCAATTTTATTGTCATTTCTCATAAATCGCCGTTTCGCACGAAAGAAACCTGAATTTATCAGTTTGAATAGTTAAAAACAGCGTTTTTCTATGTTTTTGCAAGTTTAAAACAGCAATTTTATCGTCATTTCTCATAAATCGCCGTTTCACACGAAAGAAACATGAATTTGTCAGTTTGAATAGTTCAAAACAGCGTTTTTCTATGTTTTTGCAAGTTTAAAACAGCAATTTTATCGTCATTTCTCATAAATCGCCGTTTCACGCGAAAGAAACATGAATTTGTCAGTTTGAATAGTTGAAAACAGCGTTTTTCTATTTTTTGCAAGTTTAAAACAGCAATTTTATCGTCATTTCTCATAAATCGCCGTTTCGCACGAAAGAAACATGAATTTATTAGTTTGAATAGTTGAAAACAGCGTTTTTCTATGTTTTTGCAAGTTTAAAACCGCAATCTTATCGTGATTTCACAAAAATCCAACGTTTCGTACGAAAGAAACCTGAATTTATCAGTTTGAATAGTTAAAAACAGCGTTTTTCTATGTTTTTGCAAGTTTAAAACAGTAATTTTATCGTCATTTCTCAAAAATCGCCGTTTCACACGAAAGAAACATAAATTTATCAGTTTGAATAGTTGAAAACAGCGTTTTTCTATGTTTTTGCAAGTTTAAAACCGCAATTTTATCGTCATTTCTCATAAATCGCCGTTTCGCACGAAAGAAACATGAATTTATCAGTTTGAATAGTTGAAAACAGCGTTTTTCTATGTTTTTGCAAGTTTAAAACAGCAATTTTATCGTCATTTCTCATAAATCGCCGTTTCGCACGAAAGAAACATGAATTTGTCAGTTTGAATAGTTCAAAACAGCGTTTTTCTATGTTTTTGCAAGTTTAAAACCGCAATTTTATCGTCATTTCTCATAAATCGCCGTTTCGCACGAAAGAAACCTGTATTTATCAGTTTGAATAGTTAAAAACAGCGTTTTTCTATGTTTTTGCAAGTTTAAAACAGCAATTTTATCGTCATTTCTCATAAATCGCCGTTTCACACGAAAGAAACATGAATTTGTCAGTTTGAATAGTTCAAAACAGCATTTTTCTATGTTTTTGCAAGTTTAAAACAGCAATTTAATCGTCATTTCTCATAAATCGCCGTTTCACGCGAAAGAAACATGAATTTGTCAGTTTGAATAGTTGAAAACAGCGTTTTTCTATGTTTTTGCAAGTTTAAAACAGCAATTTTATCGTCATTTCTCATAAATCGCCGTTTCGCACGAAAGAAACATGAATTTATCAGTTTGAATAGTTGAAAACAGCGTTTTTCTATGTTTTTGCAAGTTCAAAACCGCAATCTTATCGTGATTTCACAAAAATCCACCGTTTCGTACGAAAGAAACCTGAATTTATTAGTTTGAATAGTTAAAAACAGCGTTTTTCTATGTTTTTGCAAGTTTAAAACAGTAATTTTATCGTCATTTCTCAAAAATCACCGTTTCACACGAAAGAAACATGAATTTATCAGTTTGAATAGTTGAAAACAGCGTTTTTCTATGTTTTTGCAAGTTTAAAACAGCAATTTTATCGTCATTTCTCATAAATCGCCGTTTCGCACGAAAGAAACATGAATTTGTCAGTTTGAATAGTTCAAAACAGCGTTTTTCTATGTTTTTGCAAGTTTAAAACAGCAATTTTATCGTCATTTCTCATAAATCGCCGTTTCGCACGAAAGAAACATGAATTTGTCAGTTTGAATAGTTAAAAACAACGTTTTTCTATGTTTTTGCAAGTTTAAAAGAGCAATTTTATCGTCATTTCTCATAAATCGCCGTTTCACACGAAAGAAACATGAATTTGTCAGTTTGAATAGTTCAAAACAGCGTTTTTCTATGTTTTTGCAAGTTTAAAACATCAGTTTTATCGTGATTTCACAAAAATCCACCGTTTCAAACGCAAGAAACCTGAATTTATCAGTTTGAATAGTTAAAAACAGCGTTTTTCTATGTTTTTGCAAGTTTAAAACAGCAATTTTATCGTCATTTCTCATAAATCGCCGTTTCGCACGAAAGAAACATGAATTTGTCAGTTTGAATAGTTGAAAACAGCGTTTTTCTATATTTTTGCAAGTTTAAAACAGCAATTTTATCGTTATTTCTCATAAATCGCCGTTTCGCACGAAAGAAACATGAATTTATCAGTTTGAATAGTTGAAAACAGCGTTTTTCTATGTTTTTGAAAGTTTAAAACAGCAATTTTATCGTAATTTCTCATAAATCGCCGTTTCGCACGAAAGAAACATGAATTTGTCAGTTTGAATAGTTCAAAACAGCGTTTTTCTATGTTTTTGCAAGTTTAAAACAGCAATTTTATCGTCATTTCTCATAAATTGCCGTTTCGCACGAAAGAAACATGAATTTAACAGTTTGAATAGTTAAAAACAGCGTTTTTCTATGTTTTTACAAGTTTAAAACAGCAATTTTATCGTCATTTCTCATAAATCGCCGTTTCGCACGAAAGAAACATGAATTTGTCAGTTTGAATAGTTGAAAACAGCGTTTTTCTATGTTTTTGCAAGTTTAAAACAGCAATTTTATCGTCATTTCTCATAAATCGCCGTTTCACACGAAAGAAACATGAATTTGTCAGTTTGAATAGTTCAAAACAGCGTTTTTCTATGTTTTTGCAAATTTAAAACATCAGTTTTATCGTGATTTCACATAAATCCACCGTTTCGAACGAAAGAAACCTGAATTTAACAGTTTGAATAGTTAAAAACAGCGTTTTTCTATGTTTTTACAAGTTTAAAACAGCAATTTTATTGTCATTTCTCATAAATCGCCGTTTCGCACGAAAGAAACATGAATTTGTCAGTTTGAATAGTTCAAAACAGCGTTTTTTTATGTTTTTGCAAGTTTAAAACAGCAATTTTATTGTCATTTCTCATAAATCGCCGTTTCACACGAAAGAAACATGAATTTGTCAGTTTGAATAGTTCAAAACAGCGTTTTTCTATGTTTTTGCAAGTTTAAAACAGCAATTTTATCGTCATTTCTCATAAATCGCCGTTTCACACGAAAGAAACATGAATTTGTCAGTTTGAATAGATCAAAACAGCGTTTTCTATGTTTTTGCAAGTTTAAAACAGAAATTTTATCGTCATTTCTCATAAATCGCCGTTTCGCACGAAAGAAACCTGAATTTATCAGTTTGAATAGTTAAAAACAGCGTTTTTCTATGTTTTTGCAAGTTTAAAACAGCAATTTTATCGTCATTTCTCATAAATCGCCGTTTCACACGAAAGAAACATGAATTTGTCAGTTTGAGTAGTTCAAAACAGCGTTTTTCTATGTTTTTGCAAGTTTAAAACAGCAATTTTATCGTCATTTCTTATAAATCGCCGTTTCACGCGAAAGAAACATGAATTTGTCAGTTTGAATAGTTGAAAACAGCGTTTTTCTATGTTTTTGCAAGTTTAAAACAGCAATTTTATCGTCATTTCTCATAAATTGCCGTTTCGCACGAAAGAAACATGAATTTATCAGTTTGAATAGTTGAAAACAGCGTTTTTCTATGTTTTTGCAAGTTTAAAACCGCAATCTTATCGTGATTTCACAAAAATCCACCGTTTCGTACGAAAGAAACCTGAATTTATCAGTTTGAATAGTTAAAAACAGCGTTTTTCTATGTTTTTGCAAGTTTAAAACAGTAATTTTATCGTCATATCTCAAAAATCGCCGTTTCACACGAAAGAAACATGAATTTATCAGTTTGAATAGTTGAAAACAGCGTTTTTCTATGTTTTTGCAAGTTTAAAACCGCAATTTTATCGTCATTTCTCATAAATCGCCGTTTCGCACGAAAGAAACATGAATTTATCAGTTTGAATAGTTGAAAACAGCGTTTTTCTATGTTTTTGTAAGTTTAAAACAGCAATTTTATCGTCATTTCTCATAAATCACCGTTTCGCACGAAAGAAACATGAATTTGTAAGTTTGAATAGTTCAAAACAGCGTTTTTCTATGTTTTTGCAAGTTTAAAACAGCAATTTTATCGTCATTTCTCATAAATCGCCGTTTCGCACGAAAGCAGCATGAATTTGTCAGTTTGAATAGTTAAAAACAACGTTTTTCTATGTTTTTGCAAGTTTAAAAGAGCAATTTTATCGTCATTTCTCATAAATCGCCGTTTCACACGAAAGAAACATGAATTTGTCAGTTTGAATAGTTCAAAACAGCGTTTTTCTATGTTTTTGCAAGTTTAAAACATCAGTTTTATCGTGATTTCACAAAAATCCACCGTTTCGAACGCAAGAAACCTGAATTTATCAGTTTGAATAGTTAAAAACAGCGTTTTTCTATGTTTTTGCAAGTTTAAAACAGCAATTTTATCGTCATTTCTCATAAATCGCCGTTTCGCACGAAAGAAACATGAATTTGTCAGTTTGAATAGTTGAAAACAGCGTTTTTCTATGTTTTTGCAAGTTTAAAACAGCAATTTTATCGTCATTTCTCATAAATCGCCGTTTCGCACGAAAGAAACATGAATATATCAGTTTGAATAGTTGAAAACAGCGTTTTTCTATGTTTTTGAAAGTTTAAAACAGCAATTTTATCGTATATTCTCATAAATCGCCGTTTCGCACGAAAAAAACATGAATTTGTCAGTTTGAATTGTTCAAAACAGCGTTTTTCTATGTTTTTGCAAGTTTAAAACAGCAATTTTATCGTCATTTCTCATAAATCGCCGTTTCGCGCGAAAGAAACATGAATTTGTCAGTTTGAATAGTTACAAACAGCGTTTTTCTATGTTTTTGCAAGTTTAAAACAGCAATTTTATCGTCATTTCTCATAAATCGCCGTTTCGCACGAAAGAAACAGAATTTGTCAGTTTGAATAGTTCAAAACAGCGTTTTTCTATGTTTTTGCAAGTTTAAAACAGCAATTTTATAGTCATTTCTCATAAATCGCCGTTTCGCACGAAAGACACATGAATTTGTCAGTTTGAATAGTTCAAAACAGCGTTTTTCTATGTTTTTGCAAGTTTAAAACAGCGATTTTATCGTCATTTCTCATAAATCGCCGTTTCGCACGAAAGAAACATGAATTTGTCAGTTTGAATAGTAAAAAACAGCGTTTTTCTATGTTTTTGCAAGTTTAAAACAGCAATTTTATCGTCATTTCTCATAAATCGCCGTTTCACACGAAAGAAACATGAATTTGTCAGTTTGAATAGTTCAAAACAGCGTTTTTCTATGTTTTTGCAAGTTTAAAACAGCAATTTTATCGTCATTTCTCATAAATCGCCGTTTCGCACGAAAGAAACCTGAATTTATCAGTTTGAATAGTTCAAAACAGCGTTTTTCTATGTTTTTGCAAGTTTAAAACAGCAATTTTATCGTCATTTCTCATAAATCGCCGTTTCACACGAAAGGAACATGAATTTGTCAGATTGAATAGTTCAAAACAGCGTTTTTCTATGTTTTTGCAAGTTTAAAACAGCAATTTTATCGTCATTTCTCATAAATCGCCGTTTCACGCGAAAGAAACATGAATTTGTCAGTTTGAATAGTTGAAAACAGCGTTTTTCTATGTTTTTGCAAGTTTAAAACAGCAATTTTATCGTCATTTCTCATAAATCGCCGTTTAGCATGAAAGAAACCTGAATTTATCAGTTTGAATAGTTCAAAACAGCGTTTTTCTATGTTTTTGCAAGTTTAAAACAGCAATTTTATCGTCATTTCTCATAAATCGCCGTTTCACACGAAAGAAACATGAATTTGTCAGTTTGAATAGTTCAAAACAGCGTTTTTCTATGTTTTTGCAAGTTTAAAACAGCAATTTTATCGTCATTTCTCATAAATCGCCGTTTCACGCGAAAAAAACATGAATTTGTCAGTTTGAATAGATGAAAACAGCGTTTTTCTATGTTTTTGCAAGTTTAAAACAGCAATTTTATCGTCATTTCTCATAAATCGCCGTTTCGCACGAAAGAAACATGAATTTATCAGTTTGAATAGTTGAAAACAGCGTTTTTCTATGTTTTTGCAAGTTTAAAACCGCAATCTTATCGTGATTTCACAAAAATCCACCGTTTCGTACGAAAGAAACCTGAATTTATCAGTTTGAATAGTTAAAAACAGCGTTTTTCTATGTTTTTGCAAGTTTAAAACAGTAATTTTATCGTAATTTCTCAAAAATCGCCGTTTCACACGAAAGAAACATGAATTTATTTGTTTGAATAGTTGAAAACAGGATTTTTCTATGTTTTTGCAAGTTTAAAACCGCAATTTTATCGTCATTTCTCATAAATCGCCGTTTCGCACGAAAGAAACATGAATTTATCAGTTTGAATAGTTTAAAACAGCGTTTTTCTATGTTTTTGCAAGTTTACAACAGCAATTTTATCGTCATTTCTCATAAATCGCCGTTTCGCACGAAAGAAACATGATTTGTCAGTTTGAATAGTTCAAAACAGCGTTTTTCTATGTTTTTGCAAGTTTAAAACAGCAATTTTATCGTCATTTCTCATAAATCGCCGTTTCGCACGAAAGAAACATTAATTTGTCAGTTTGAGTAGTTAAAAACAACGTTTTTCTATGTTTTTACAAGTTTAAAACAGCATTTTTATCGTCATTTCTCATAAATCGCCGTTTCGCACGAAAGAAACATGAATTTGTCAGTTTGAATAATTAAAAACAGCGTTTTTCTATGTTTTTGCAAGTTTAAAACAGCAATTTTATCGTCATTTCTCATAAATCGCCGTTTCACACGAAAGAAACATTAATTTATCAGTTTGAATAGTTGAAAACAGCGTTTTTCTATGTTTTTGCAAGTTTAAAACCGCAATTTTATCGTCATTTCTCATAAATCGCCATTTCGCACGAAAGAAACATGAATTTGTCAGTTTGAATAGTTCAAAACAGCGTTTTTCTATGTTTTTGCATGTTTTAAACAGCAATTTTATCGTCATTTCTCATAAATCGCCGTTTCGCACGAAAGAAACATGAATTTGTCAGTTTGAATAGTTAAAAACAGCGTTTTTCTATGTTTTTGCAAGTTAAAAACAGCAATTTTATCGTCATTTCTCATAAATCGCTGTTTCACACGAAAGAACACGAATTTATCAGTTTGAATAGTTGAAAACAGCGTTTTTCTATGTTTTTGCAAGTTTAAAACAGCAATTTTATCGTCATTTCTCATAAATCGCCGTTTCACACGAAAGAAACATGAATTTATCAGTTTGAATAATTGAAAACAGCGTTTTTCTATGTTTTTCAAGTTTAAAACAGCAATTTTATCGTCATTTCCCATAAATCGCCGTTTCGCACGAAAGAAACATGAATTTATCAGTTTGAATAGTTGAAAACAGCGTTTTTCTATGTTTTTGCAAGTTTAAAACAGCAATTTTATCGTCATTTCTCATAAATCGCCGTTTCACACGAAAGAAACATGAATTTGTCAAATTAAATAGTTCAAAACAGCGTTTTTCTATGTTTTTGCAAGTTTAAATCAGCAATTTTATCGTCATCTCTCATAAATCGCCGTTTCGCACGAAAGAAACCAGAATTTATCAGTTTAAATAGTTGAAAACAGCGTTTTTCTATGTTTTTGCAAGTTTAAAACAGCAATTTTATCGTCATTTCTCATAAATCGCCGTTTCGCACGAAAGAAACATGAATTTGTCAGTTTGAATAGTTCAAAACAGCGTTTTTCTATGTTTTTGCAAGTTTAAAACCGCAATTTTATCGTCATTTCTCATAAATCGCCGTTTCGCACGAAAGAAACATGAATTTGTCAGTTTGAATAGTTAAAAACAGCGTTTTTCTATGTTTTTGCAAGTTTAAAACAGCAATTTTATCGTCATTTCTCATAAATCGCCGTTTCACACGAAAGAAACATGAATTTGTCAGTTTGAATAGTTCAAAACAGCGTTTTTCTATGTTTTTGCAAGTTTAAAACAGCAATTTTATCGTCATTTCTCATAAATCGCCGTTTCGCACGAAAGAAACATGAATTTGTCAGTTTGAATAGTTCAAAACAGCGTTTTTCTATGTTTTTGCAAGTTTAAAACAGCAATTTTATCGTCATTTCTCATAAATCGCCGTTTCGCACGAAAGAAACATGAATTTGTCAGTTTGAATAGTTCAAAACAGCGTTTTTCTATGTTTTTGCAAGTTTAAAACAGCAATTTTATCGTCATTACTCATAAATCGCCGTTTTGAACGAAAGAAACATGAATTTATCAGTTTGAATAGTTGAAAACAACGTTTTTCTATGTTATTGCAAGTTTAAAACAGCAATTTTATCGTCATTTCTCATAAATCGCCGTTTCGCACGAAAGAAACATGAATTTGTCAGTTTGAATAGTTCAAAACAGCGTTTTTCTATGTTTTTGCAAGTTTAAAACAGCAGTTTTATCGTCATTTCTCATAAATCGCCGTTTCGCACGAAAGAAACATGAATTTGTCAGTTTGAATAGTTAAAAACAGCGTTTTTCTATGTTTTTGCAAGTTTAAAACAGCAATTTTATCGTCATTTCTCATAAATCGCCGTTTCGCATGAAAGAAACATGAATTTGTCAGTTTGAATAGTTCAAAACAGCGTTTTTCTATGTTTTTGCAAGTTTAAAACAGCAATTTTATCGTCATTACTCATAAATCGCCGTTTTGCAAGAAAGAAACATGAATTTATCAGATTGAATAGTTGAAAACAACGTTTTTCTATGTTATTGCAAGTTTAAAACAGCAATTTTATCATCATTTCTCATAAATCGCCGTTTCGCACGAAAGAAACATGAATTTGTCAGTTTGAATTGTTCAAAACAGCGTTTTTCTATGTTTTTGCAAGTTTAAAACAGCAGTTTTATCGTCATTTCTCATAAATCGCCGTTTCGCACGAAAGAAACATGGATTTGTCAGTTTGAATAGTTCAAAACAGCGTTTTTCTATGTTTTTGCAAGTTTAAAACAGCAATTTTATCGTCATTTCTCATAAATCGCCGTTTCGCACGAAAGAAACATGAATTTGTCAGTTTGAATAGTTAAAAACAGCGTTTTTCTATGTTTTTGCAAGTTTAAAACAGCAATTTTATCGTCATTTCTCATAAATCGCCGTTTCACACGAAAGAAACATGAATTTGTCAGTTTGAATAGTTCAAAACAGCGTTTTTCTATGTTTTTGCAAGTTTAAAACAGCAATTTTATCGTCATTTCTCATAAATCGCCGTTTCGCACGAAAGAAACATGAATTTGTCAGTTTGAATAGTTCAAAACAGCGTTTTTCTATGTTTTTGCAAGTTTAAAACAGCAATTTTATCGTCATTTCTCATAAATCGCCGTTTCGCACAAAAGAAACATGAATTTGTCAGTTTGAATAGTTCAAAACAGCGTTTTTCTATGTTTTTGCAAGTTTAAAACAGCAATTTTATCGTCATTACTCATAAATCGCCGTTTTGCACGAAAGAAACATGAATTTATCAGTTTGAATAGTTGAAAACAACGTTTTTCTATGTTATTGCAAGTTTAAAACAGCAATTTTATCGTCATTTCTCATAAATCGCCGTTTCGCACGAAAGAAACATGAATTTGTCAGTTTGAATAGTTCAAAACAGCGTTTTTCTATGTTTTTGCAAGTTTAAAACAGCAGTTTTATCGTCATTTCTTATAAATCGCCGTTTCGCACGAAAGAAACATGAATTTATCAGTTTAAATAGTTAAAAACAGCGTTTTTCTATGTCTTTGCAAGTTTAAAACAGCAATTTTATCGTCATTTCTCATAAATCGCCGTTTCGCACGAAAGAAACATGAATTTGTCAGTTTGAATAGTTCAAAACAGTGTTTCTCTATGTTTTTGCAAGTTTAAAACAGCAATTTTATCGTCATTTCTCATAAATCGCCGTTTCGCACGAAAGAAACATGAATTTGTCAGTTTGAATAGTTCAAAACAGCGTTTTTCCATGTTTTTGCAAGTTTAAAACAGCAATTTTATCGTCATTTCTCATAAATCGCCATTTCGCACGAAAGAAACATGAATTTATCAGTTTGAATAGTTAAAAACAGCGTTTTTCTATGTCTTTGCAAGTTTAAAACAGCAATTTTATCGTCATTTCTCATAAATCGCCGTTTCACACGAAAGAAACATGAATTTGTCAGTTTGAATATTTCAAAACAGCGTTTTTCTATGTTTTTGCATGTTTAAAACAGCAATTTTATCGCCATTTCTCATAAATCGCCGTTTCGCACGAAAGAAACCTGAATTTATCAGTTTGAATAGTTAAAAACAGCGTTATTCTATGTTTTTGCAAGTTTAAAACAGCAATTTTATCGTCATTTCTCATAAATCGCCGTTTCACACGAAAGAAACATGAATTTGTCAGTTTGAATAGTTCAAAACAGCGTTTTTCTATGTTTTTGCAAGTTTAAAACAGCAATTTTATCGTCATTACTCATAAATCGCCGTTTTGCACGAAACAAACATGAATTTATCAAATTGAATAGTTGAAAACAACGTTTTTCTATGTTATTGCAAGTTTAAAACAGCAATTTTATCGTCATTTCTCATAAATCGCCGTTTCGCACGAAAGAAACATGAATTTGTCAGTTTGAATAGTTCAAAACAGCGTTTTTCTATGTTTTTGCAAGTTTAATACAGCAGTTTTATCGTCATTTCTCATAAATCGCCGTTTCGCACGAAAGAAACATGAATTTGTCAGTTTGAATAGTTCAAAACAGCGTTTTTCTATGTTTTTGCAAGTTTAAAACAGAAATTTTATCGTCATTTCTCATAAATCGCCGTTTCGCACGAAAGAAACCCGAATTTATCAGTTTGAATAGTTGAAAACAACGTTTTTCTATGTTTTTTCAAGTTTAAAAGAGCAATTTTATCGTCATTTCTCATAAATCGCCGTTTCGCACGAAAGAAACATGAATTTATCAGTTTGAATAGTTGAAAACAGCGTTTTTCTATGTATTTGCAAGTTTAAAACAGCAATTTTATCGTCATTTCTCATAAATCGCCGTTTCGCACGAAAGAAACCTGAATTTATCAGTTTGAATAGTTAAAAACAGCGTTTTTCTATGTTTTTGCAAGTATAAAACAGCAATTTTATCGTCATTTTTCATAAATCGCCGTTTCGTACAAAAGAAACATGAATTTGTCACTTTGAATAGTTCAAAACAGCGTTTTTCTATGTTTTTGCAAGTTTAAAACAGCAGTTTTATCGTCATTTCTCATAAATCGCCGTTTCGCACGAAAGAAACATGAATTTGTCATTTGAATAGTTCAAACAGCGTTTTTCTATGTTTTTGCATGTTTAAAACAGCAATTTTATCGCCATTTCTCATAAATCGCGGTTTCGAACGAAAGAAACCTGAATTTATCAGTTTGAATAGGTAAAAACAGCGTTTTTCTATGTTTTTGCAAGTTTAAAACAGCAATTTTATCGTCATTTCTCATAAATCGCCGTTTCACAAGAAAGAAACATAAATTTGTCAGTTTGAATAGTTCAAAACAGCGTTTTTCTATGTTTTTGCAAGTTTAAAACAGCAATTTTATCGTCATTTCTCATAAATCGCCGTTTCGCACGAAAGAAACATGAATTTGTCAGTTTGAATAGTTCAAAACAGCGTTTTTCTATGTTTTTGCATGTTTAAAACAGCAATTTTATCGTCATTACTCATAAATCGCCGTTTTGCACGAAAGAAACATGAATTTATCAGTTTGAATAGTTGAAAACAACGTTTTTCTATGTTATTGCAAGTTTAAAACAGCAATTTTATCGTCATTTCTCATAAATCGCCGTTTCGCACGAAAGAAACATGAATTTGTCAGTTTGAATAGTTCAAAACAGCGTTTTTCTATGTTTTTGCAAGTTTAAAACAGCAGTTTTATCGTCATTTCTCATAAATCGCCGTTTCGCACGAAAGAAACATGAATTTGTCATTTGAATAGTTCAAAACAGCGTTTTTCTATGTTTTTGCAAGTTTAAAACCGCAATTTTATCGTCATTTCTCATAAATCGCCGTTTCGCACGAAAGAAACATGAATTTGTCAGTTTGAATAGTTAAAAACAGCGTTTTTCAATGTTTTTGCAAGTTTAAAACAGCAATTTTATCGTCATTTCTCATAAATCGCCGTTTCACACGAAAGAAACATGAATTTGTCAGTTTGAATAGTTCAAAACAGCGTTTTTCTATGTTTTTGCAAGTTTAAAACAGCAATTTTATCGTCATTTCTCATAAATCGCCGTTTCGCACGAAAGAAACATGAATTTGTCAGTTTGAATAGTTCAAAACAGCGTTTTTCTATGTTTTTGCAAGTTTAAAACAGCAATTTTATCGTCATTTCTCATAAATCGCCGTTTCGCACGAAAGAAACATGAATTTGTCAGTTTAAATAGTTCAAAACAGCGTTTTTCTATGTTTTTGCAAGTTTAAAACAGCAATTTTATCGTCATTACTCATAAATCGCCGTTTTGCACGAAAGAAACATGAATTTATCAGTTTGAATAGTTGAAAACAACGTTTTTCTATGTTATTGCAAGTTTAAAACAGCAATTTTATCGTCATTTCTCATAAATCGCCGTTTCGCACGAAAGAAACATGAATTTGTCAGTTTGAATAGTTCAAAACAGCGTTTTTCTATGTTTTTGCAAGTTTAAAACAGCAGTTTTATCGTCATTTCTTATAAATCGCCGTTTCGCACGAAAGAAACATGAATTTATCAGTTTAAATAGTTAAAAACAGCGTTTTTCTATGTCTTTGCAAGTTTAAAACAGCAATTTTATCGTCATTTCTCATAAATCGCCGTTTCGCACGAAAGAAACATGAATTTGTCAGTTTGAATAGTTCAAAACAGCGTTTTTCTATGTTTTTGCAAGTTTAAAACAGCAATTTTATCGTCATTTCTCATAAATCGCCGCTTCGCACGAAAGAAACATGAATTTGTCAGTTTGAATAGTTCAAAACAGCGTTTTTCCATGTTTTTGCAAGTTTAAAACAGCAATTTTATCGTCATTTCTCATAAATCGCCATTTCGCACGAAAGAAACATGAATTTATCAGTTTGAATAGTTAAAAACAGCGTTTTTCTATGTCTTTGCAAGTTTAAAACAGCAATTTTATCGTCATTTCTCATAAATCGCCGTTTCACACGAAAGAAACATGAATTTGTCAGTTTGAATATTTCAAAACAGCGTTTTTCTATGTTTTTGCATGTTTAAAACAGCAATTTTATCGCCATTTCTCATAAATCGCCGTTTCGCACGAAAGAAACCTGAATTTATCAGTTTGAATAGTTAAAAACAGCGTTATTCTATGTTTTTGCAAGTTTAAAACAGCAATTTTATCGTCATTTCTCATAAATCGCCGTTTCACACGAAAGAAACATGAATTTGTCAGTTTGAATAGTTCAAAACAGCGTTTTTCTATGTTTTTGCAAGTTTAAAACAGCAATTTTATCGTCATTACTCATAAATCGCCGTTTTGCACGAAACAAACATGAATTTATCAGTTTGAATAGTTGAAAACAACGTTTTTCTATGTTATTGCAAGTTTAAAACAGCAATTTTATCGTCATTTCTCATAAATCGCCGTTTCGCACGAAAGAAACATGAATTTGTCAGTTTGAATAGTTCAAAACAGCGTTTTTCTATGTTTTTGCAAGTTTAAAACAGCAGTTTTATCGTCATTTCTCATAAATCGCCGTTTCGCACGAAAGAAACATGAATTTGTCAGTTTGAATAGTTCAAAACAGCGTTTTTCTATGTTTTTGCAAGTTTAAAACAGAAATTTTATCGTCATTTCTCATAAATCGCCGTTTCGCACGAAAGAAACCCGAATTTATCAGTTTGAATAGTTGAAAACAACGTTTTTCTATGTTTTTTCAAGTTTAAAAGAGCAATTTTATCGTCATTTCTCATAAATCGCCGTTTCGCACGAAAGAAACATGAATTTATCAGTTTGAATAGTTGAAAACAGCGTTTTTCTATGTATTTGCAAGTTTAAAACAGCAATTTTATCGTCATTTCTCATAAATCGCCGTTTCGCACGAAAGAAACCTGAATTTATCAGTTTGAATAGTTAAAAACAGCGTTTTTCTATGTTTTTGCAAGTTTAAAACAGCAGTTTTATCGTCATTTCTCATAAATCGCCGTTTCGCACGAAAGAAACATGAATTTGTCAGTTTGAATAGTTCAAAACAGCGTTTTTCTATGTTTTTGCAAGTTTAAAACCGCAATTTTATCGTCATTTCTCATAAATCGCCGTTTCGCACGAAAGAAACATGAATTTATCAGTTTGAATAGTTGAAAACAACGTTTTTCTATGTTATTGCAAGTTTAAAACAGCAATTTTATCGTCATTTCTCATAAATCGCCGTTTCGCACGAAAGAAACATGAATTTGTCAGTTTGAATAGTTCAAAACAGCGTTTTTCTATGTTTTTGCAAGTTTAAAACAGCAGTTTTATCGTCATTTCTCATAAATCGCCGTTTCGCACGAAAGAAACATGAATTTGTCATTTGAATAGTTCAAACAGCGTTTTTCTATGTTTTTGCATGTTTAAAACAGCAATTTTATCGCCATTTCTCATAAATCGCGGTTTCGAACGAAAGAAACCTGAATTTATCAGTTTGAATAGGTAAAAACAGCGTTTTTCTATGTTTTTGCAAGTTTAAAACAGCAATTTTATCGTCATTTCTCATAAATCGCCGTTTCACACGAAAGAAACATAAATTTGTCAGTTTGAATAGTTCAAAACAGCGTTTTTCTATGTTTTTGCAAGTTTAAAACAGCAATTTTATCGTCATTTCTCATAAATCGCCGTTTCGCACGAAAGAAACATGAATTTGTCAGTTTGAATAGTTCAAAACAGCGTTTTTCTATGTTTGTGCATGTTTAAAACAGCAATTTTATCGTCATTACTCATAAATCGCCGTTTTGCACGAAAGAAACATGAATTTATCAGTTTGAATAGTTGAAAACAACGTTTTTCTATGTTATTGCAAGTTTAAAACAGCAATTTTATCGTCATTTCTCATAAATCGCCGTTTCGCACGAAAGAAACATGAATTTGTCAGTTTGAATAGTTCAAAACAGCGTTTTTCTATGTTTTTGCAAGTTTAAAACAGCAGTTTTATCGTCATTTCTCATAAATCGCCGTTTCGCACGAAAGAAACATGAATTTGTCAGTTTGAATAGTTCAAAACAGCGTTTTTCTATGTTTTTGCAAGTTTAAAACCGCAATTTTATCGTCATTTCTCATAAATCGCCGTTTCGCACGAAAGAAACATGAATTTGTCAGTTTGAATAGTTAAAAACAGCGTTTTTCTATGTTTTTGCAAGTTTAAAACAGCAATTTTATCGTCATTTCTCATAAATCGCCGTTTCACACGAAAGAAACATGAATTTGTCAGTTTGAATAGTTCAAAACAGCGTTTTTCTATGTTTTTGCAAGTTTAAAACAGCAATTTTATCGTCATTTCTCATAAATCGCCGTTTCGCACGAAAGAAACATGAATTTGTCAGTTTAAATAGTTCAAAACAGCGTTTTTCTATGTTTTTGCAAGTTTAAAACAGCAATTTTATCGTCATTTCTCATAAATCGCCGTTTCGCACGAAAGAAACATGAATTTGTCAGTTTAAATAGTTCAAAACAGCGTTTTTCTATGTTTTTGCAAGTTTAAAACAGCAATTTTATCGTCATTACTCATAAATCGCCGTTTTGCACGAAAGAAACATGAATTTATCAGTTTGAATAGTTGAAAACAACGTTTTTCTATGTTATTGCAAGTTTAAAACAGCAATTTTATCGTCATTTCTCATAAATCGCCGTTTCGCACGAAAGAAACATGAATTTGTCAGTTTGAATAGTTCAAAACAGCGTTTTTCTATGTTTTTGCAAGTTTAAAACAGCAGTTTTATCGTCATTTCTTATAAATCGCCGTTTCGCACGAAAGAAACATGAATTTATCAGTTTAAATAGTTAAAAACAGCGTTTTTCTATGTCTTTGCAAGTTTAAAACAGCAATTTTATCGTCATTTCTCATAAATCGCCGTTTCGCACGAAAGAAACATGAATTTGTCAGTTTGAATAGTTCAAAACAGCGTTTTTCTATGTTTTTGCAAGTTTAAAACAGCAATTTTATCGTCATTTCTCATAAATCGCCGTTTCGCACGAAAGAAACATGAATTTGTCAGTTTGAATAGTTCAAAACAGTGTTTCTCTATGTTTTTGCAAGTTTAAAACAGCAATTTTATCGTCATTTCTCATAAATCGCCGTTTCGCACGAAAGAAACATGAATTTATCAGTTTGAATAGTTAAAAACAGTGTTATTCTATGTTTTTGCAAGTTTAAAACAGCAATTTTATCGTCATTTCTCATAAATCGCCGTTTCACACGAAAGAAACATGAATTTGTCAGTTTGAATAGTTCAAAACAGCGTTTTTCTATGTTTTTGCAAGTTTAAAACAGCAATTTTATCGTCATTTCTCATAAGTCGCCGTTTCGCACGAAAGAAACATGAATTTGTCAGTTTGAATAGTTCAAAACAGCGTTTTACTATGTTTTTGCAAGTTTAAAACAGCAATTTTATCGTCATTACTCATAAATCGCCGTTTTGCACGAAACAAACATGAATTTATCAGTTTTAATAGTTGAAAACAACGTTTTTCTATGTTATTGCAAGTTTAAAACAGCAATTTTATCGTCATTTCTCATAAATCGCCGTTTCGCACGAAAGAAACATGAATTTGTCAGTTTGAATAGTTCAAAACAGCGTTTTTCTATGTTTTTGCAAGTTTAAAACAGCAGTTTTATCGTTATTTCTCATAAATCGCCGTTTCGCACGAAAGAAACATGAATTTGTCAGTTTGAATAGTTCAAAACAGCGTTTTTCTATGTTTTTGCAAGTTTAAAACAGAAATTTTATCGTCATTTCTCATAAATCGCCGTTTCGCACGAAAGAAACATGAATTTGTCAGTTTGAATAGTTAAAAACAGCGTTTTTCTATGTTTTTGCAAGTTTAAAACAGCAATTTTATCGTCATTTCTCATAAATCGCCATTTCGCACGAAAGAAACATGAATTTATCAGTTTGAATAATTAAAAACAGCGTTTTTCTAGGTTTTTGCAAGTTTAAAACAGCAATTATATCGTCATTTCTCATAAATCGCCGTTTCACACGAAAGAAACATGAATTTGTCAGTTTGAATATTTCAAAACAGCGTTTTTCTATGTTTTTGCATGTTTAAAACAGCAATTTTATCGCCATTTCTCATAAATCGCCGTTTCGCACGAAAGAAACCTGAATTTATCAGTTTGAATAATTGAAACCAACGTTTTTCTATGTTTTTTCAAGTTTAAAAGAGCAATTTTATCGTCATTTCTCATAAATCGCCGTTTCGCACGAAAGAAACATGAATTTATCAGTTTGAATAGTTGAAAACAGCGTTTTTCTATGTATTTGCAAGTTTTAAAACAGCAATTTTATCGTCATTTCTCATAAATCGCCGTTTCGCACGAAAGAAACCTGAATTTATCAGTTTGAATAGTTAAAAACAGCGTTTTTCTATGTTTTTGCAAGTATAAAACAGCAATTTTATCGTCATTTTTCATAAATCGCCGTTTCGCACAAAAGAAACATGAATTTGTCACTTTGAATAGTTCAAAACAGCGTTTTTCTATGTTTTTGCAAGTTTAAAACAGCAGTTTTATCGTCATTTCTCATAAATCGCCGTTTCGCACGAAAGAAACATGAATTTGTCATTTGAATAGTTCAAACAGCGTTTTTCTAAGTTTTTGCAAGTTTAAAACAGCAATTTTATCGTCATTTCTCATAAATCACCGTTTCGCACGAAAGAAACATGAATTTGTCAGTTTGAATAGTTGAAAACAGCGTTTTTCTATGTTTTTGCAAGTTTAAAACAGCAATTTTATCGTCATTTCTCATAAATCGCCGTTTCGCACGAAAGAAACATGAATTTGTCAGTTTAAATAGTTCAAAACAGCGTTTTTCTATGTTTTTGCAAGTTTAAACCAGCAATTTTATCGTCATTACACATAAATCGCCGTTTTGCACGAAAGAAACATGAATTTATCAGTTTGAATAGTTGAAAACAACGTTTTTCTATGTTTTTGAGAGTTTAAAACAGCAATTTTATCGTCATTTCTCATAAATCGCCGTTTCGCACGAAAGAAACATGAATTTATCAGTTTGAATAGTTGAAAACAGCGTTTTTCTGTTTTTGCAAGTTTAAAACAGCAATTTTATCGTCATTTCTCATAAATCGCCGTTTCGCACGAAAGTAACATGAATTTATCAGTTTGAATAGTCGAAAACAGCGTTTTTCTATGTTTTTGCAAGTTTAAAACAGCAATTTTATCATCATTTCTCATAAATCGCCGTTTCGCACGAAAGAAACCTGAATTTATCAGTTTGAATAGTTGAAAACAGCGTTTTTCTATGTTTTTGCAAGTTTAAAACAGCAATTTTATCGTCATTTCTCATAAATCGCCGTTTCACACGAAAGAAACATGAATTTGTCAGATAAATAGTTCAAAACAGCGTTTTTCTATGTTTTTGCAAGTTTAAAACAGCAATTTTATCGTCATTTCTCATAAATCGCCGTTTCGCACGAAAGAAACCTGAATTTATTAGTTTGAATAGTTGAAAACAGCGTTTTTCTATGTTTTTGCAAGTTTAAAACAGCAATTTTATCGTCATTACTCATAAATCGCCGTTTTGCACGAAAGAAACATAAATTTATCAGTTTGAATAGTTGAAAACAAAGTTTTT
This sequence comes from Poecilus cupreus, assembly GCA_963942605.1. Taxonomy (NCBI): domain Eukaryota; kingdom Metazoa; phylum Arthropoda; class Insecta; order Coleoptera; family Carabidae; genus Poecilus; species Poecilus cupreus. Next base: position 5,985 of record CAWWDY010001632.1, on the reverse strand, counting down.
CTATGTTTTTGCAAGTTTAAAACAGCAATTTTATCGTCATTTTTCATAAATCGCCGTTTCGCACGAAAGAAACATGAATTTATCAGTTTGAATATTTGAAAACAACGTTTTTCTATGTTTTTGCAAGTTTAAAACAGCAATTTTATCGTCATTTCTCATAAATCACCGTTTCGCACGAAAGAAACATGAATTTACAGTTTGAATAGTTGAAAACAGCGTTTTTCTGTTATTGCAAGTTTAAAACAGCAATTTTATCGTCATTTCTCATAAATCGCCGTTTCGCACGAAAGAAACCTGAATTTATCAGTTTGAATAGTTGAAAACAGCGTTCTTCTATGTTTTTGCAAGTTTAAAACAGCAATTTTACAGTCATTTCTCATAAATCGCCGTTTCGCACGAAAGAAACATTAATTTATCAGTTTGAATAGTTGAAAACAGCGTTTTTCTATGTTTTTGCAAGTTTAAAATAGCAATTTTATCGTCATTTCTCAGAAATCGCCGTTTCGCACAAAAGAAACCTGAATTTATCAGTTTGAATAGTTAAAAACAGCGTTTTTCTATGTTTTTGCAAGTTTAAAACAGCAATTTTATCGTCATTTCTCATAAATCGCCGTTTCGCACGAAAGAAACATGAATTTGTCAGTTTGAATAGTTAAAAACAGCGTTTTTCTATGTTTTTGCAAGTTTAAAACAGCAATTTTATCGTCATTTCTCATAAATCGCCATTTCGTACGAAAGAAATATGAATTTATCAGTTTGAATAGTTAAAAACAGCGTTTTTTCTAGGTTTTTGCAAGTTTAAAACAGCAATTATATCGTCATTTCTCATAAATCGCTGTTTCACACGAAAGAAACATGAATTTGTCAGTTTGAATATTTCAAAACAGCGTTTTTCTATGTTTTTGCATGTTTAAAACAGCAATTTTATCGTCATTTTTCATAAATCGCCGTTTCGCACGAAAGAAACATGAATTTATCAGTTTGAATATTTGAAAACAACGTTTTTCTATGTTTTTGCAAGTTTAAAACAGCAATTTTATCGTCATTTCTCATAAATCACCGTTTCGCACGAAAGAAACATGAATTTACAGTTTGAATAGTTGAAAACAGCGTTTTTCTGTTATTGCAAGTTTAAAACAGCAATTTTATCGTCATTTCTCATAAATCGCCGTTTCGCACGAAAGAAACCTGAATTTATCAGTTTGAATAGTTGAAAACAACGTTTTTCTATGTTTTTTCAAGTTTAAAAGAGCAATTTTATCGTCATTTCTCATAAATCGCCGTTTCGCACGAAAGAAACATGAATTTATCAGTTTGAATAGTTGAAAACAGCGTTTTTCTATGTATTTGCAAGTTTAAAACAGCAATTTTATCGTCATTTCTCATAAATCGCCGTTTCGCACGAAAGAAACCTGAATTTATCAGTTTGAATAGTTAAAAACAGCGTTTTTCTATGTTTTTGCAAGTATAAAACAGCAATTTTATCGTCATTTTTCATAAATCGCCGTTTCGCACAAAAGAAACATGAATTTGTCACTTTGAATAGTTAAAAACAGCGTTTTTCTATGTTTTTGCAAGTTTAAAACAGCAGTTTTATCGTCATTTCTCATAAATCGCCGTTTCGCACGAAAGAAACATGAATTTGTCATTTGAATAGTTCAAAACAGCGTTTTTCTAAGTTTTTGCAAGTTTAAAACAGCAATTTTATCGTCATTTCTCATAAATCACCGTTTCGCACGAAAGAAACATGAATTTGTCAGTTTGAATAGTTGAAAACAGCGTTTTTCAATGTTTTTGCAAGTTTAAAACAGCAATTTTATCGTCATTTCTCATAAATCGCCGTTTCGCACGAAAGAAACATGAATTTGTCAGTTTAAATAGTTCAAAACAGCGTTTTTCTATGTTTTTGCAAGTTTAAAACAGCAATTTTATCGTCATTACACATAAATCGCCGTTTTGCACGAAAGAAACATGAATTTATCAGTTTGAATAGTTGAAAACAACGTTTTTCTATGTTTTTGCAAGTTTAAAACAGCAATTTTATCGTCATTTCTCATAAATCGCCGTTTCGCACGAAAGAAACATGAATTTATCAGTTTGAATAGTTGAAAACAGCGTTCTTCTATGTTTTTGCAAGTTTAAAACAGCAATTTTACAGTCATTTCTCATAAATCGCCGTTTCGCACGAAAGAAACATTAATTTATCAGTTTGAATAGTTGAAAACAGCGTTTTTCTGTTATTGCAAGTTTAAAACAGCAATTTTATCGTCATTTCTCATAAATCGCCGTTTCGCACGAAAGAAACATGAATTTATCAGTTTGAATAGTTGAAAATAGCGTTCTTCTATGTTTTTGCAAGTTTAAAACAGCAATTTTATCGTCATTTCTCATAAATCGCCGTTTCGCACGAAAGAAACATGAATTTGTCAGTTTAAATAGTTCAAAACAGCGTTTTTCTATGTTTTTGCAAGTTTAAAACAGCAATTTTATCGTCATTACACATAAATCGCCGTTTTGCACGAAAGAAACATTAATTTATCAGTTTGAATAGTTGAAAACAACGTTTATCTATGTTTTTGCAAGTTTAAAATAGCAATTTTATCGTCATTTCTCAGAAATCGCCGTTTCGCACAAAAGAAACCTGAATTTATCAGTTTGAATAGTTAAAAACAGCGTTTTTTCTATGTTTTTGCAAGTTTAAAACAGCAATTTTATCGTCATTTCTCATAAATCGCCGTTTCGCACGAAAGAAACATGAATAATGTCAGTTTGAATAGTTAAAAACAGCGTTTTTCTATGTTTTTGCAAGTTTAAAACAGCAATTTTATCGTCATTTCTCATAAATCGCCATTTCGTACGAAAGAAACATGAATTTATCAGTTTGAATAGTTAAAAACAGCGTTTTTCTAGGTTTTTGCAAGTTTAAAACAGCAATTATATCGTCATTTCTCATAAATCGCTGTTTCACACGAAAGAAACATGAATTTGTCAGTTTGAATATTTCAAAACAGCGTTTTTCTATGTTTTTGCATGTTTAAAACAGCAATTTTATCGCCATTTCTCATAAATCGCCGTTTCGCACGAAAGAAACCTGAATTTATCAGTTTGAATAGTTGAAAACAACGTTTTTCTATGTTTTTTCAGGTTTAAAAGAGCAATTTTATCGTCATTTCTCATAAATCGCCGTTTCGCACGAAAGAAACATGAATTTATCAGTTTGAATAGTTGAAAACAGCGTTTTTCTATGTATTTGCAAGTTTAAAACAGCAATTTTATCGTCATTTCTCATAAATCGCCGTTTCGCACGAAAGAAACCTGAATTTATCAGTTTGAATAGTTAAAAACAGCGTTTTTCTATGTTTTTGCAAGTATAAAACAGCAATTTTATCGTCATTTTCATAAATCGCCGTTTCGCACAAAAGAAACATGAATTTGTCACTTTGAATAGTCCAAAACAGCGTTTTTCTATGTTTTTGCAAGTTTAAAACAGCAGTTTTATCGTCATTTCTCATAAATCGCCGTTTCGCACGAAAGAAACATGAATTTGTCATTTGAATAGTTCAAAACAGCGTTTTTCTAAGTTTTTGCAAGTTTAAAACAGCAATTTTATCGTCATTTCTCATAAATCACCGTTTCGCACGAAAGAAACATGAATTTGTCAGTTTGAATAGTTGAAAACAGCGTTTTTCGATGTTTTTGCAAGTTTAAAACAGCAATTTTATCGTCATTTCTCATAAATCGCCGTTTCGCACGAAAGAAACATGAATTTGTCAGTTTAAATAGTTCAAAACAGCGTTTTTTCTATGTTTTTGCAAGTTTAAAACAGCAATTTTATCGTCATTACACATAAATCGCCGTTTTGCACGAAAGAAACATGAATTTATCAGTTTGAATAGTTGAAAAACAACGTTTTTCTATGTTTTTGCAAGTTTAAAACAGCAATTTTATCGTCATTTCTCATAAATCGCCGTTTCGCACGAAAGAAACATGAATTTATCAGTTTGAATAGTTGAAAACAGCGTTCTTCTATGTTTTTGCAAGTTTAAAACAGCAATTTTACAGTCATTTCTCATAAATCGCCGTTTCGCACGAAAGAAACATTAATTTATCAGTTTGAATAGTTGAAAAACAGCGTTTTTGTGTTATTGCAAGTTTAAAACAGCAATTTTATCGTCATTTCTCATAAATCGCCGTTTCGCACGAAAGAAACATGAATTTATCAGTTTGAATAGTTGAAAACAGCGTTCTTCTATGTTTTTGCAAGTTTAAAACAGCAATTTTATCGTCATTTCTCATAAATCGCCGTTTCGCACGAAAGAAACATGAATTTGTCAGTTTAAATAGTTCAAAACAGCGTTTTTCTATGTTTTTGCAAGTTTAAAACAGCAATTTTATCGTCATTACACATAAATCGCCGTTTTGCACGAAAGAAACATTAATTTATCAGTTTGAATAGTTGAAAACAGCGTTTATTTATGTTTTTGCAAGTTTAAAATAGCAATTTTATCGTCATTTCTCAGAAATCGCCGTTTCGCACAAAAGAAACCTGAATTTATCAGTTTGAATAGTTAAAAACAGCGTTTTTCTATGTTTTTGCAAGTTTAAAACAGCAATTTTATCGTCATTTCTCATAAATCGCCGTTTCGCACGAAAGAAACATGAATTTGTCAGTTTGAATAGTTAAAAACAGCGTTTTTTCTATGTTTTTGCAAGTTTAAAACAGCAATTTCATCGTCATTTCTCATAAATCGCCATTTCGTACGAAAGAAACATGAATTTATCAGTTTGAATAGTTAAAAACAGCGTTTTTCTAGGTTTTTGCAAGTTTAAAACAGCAATTATATCGTCATTTCTCATAAATCGCTGTTTCACACGAAAGAAACATGAATTTGTCAGTTTAAATATTTCAAAACAGCGTTTTTCTATGTTTTTGCATGTTTAAAACAGCAATTTTATCGCCATTTCTCATAAATCGCCGTTTCGCACGAAAGAAACCTGAATTTATCAGTTTGAATAGGTGAAAACAACGTTTTTCTATGTTTTTTCAAGTTTAAAAGAGCAATTTTATCGTCATTTCTCATAAATCGCCGTTTCGCACGAAAGAAACATGAATTTATCAGTTTGAATAGTTGAAAACAGCGTTTTTCTATGTATTTGCAAGTTTAAAACAGCAATTTTATCGTCATTTCTCATAAATCGCCGTTTCGCACGAAAGAAACCTGAATTTATCAGTTTGAATAGTTAAAAACAGCGTTTTTCTATGTTTTTGCAATTATAAAACAGCAATTTTATCGTCATTTTTCATAAATCGCCGTTTCGCACAAAAGAAACATGAATTTGTCACTTTGAATAGTTCAAAACAGCGTTTTTCTATGTTTTTGCAAGTTTAAAACAGCAGTTTTATCGTCATTTCTCATAAATCGCCGTTTCGCACGAAAGAAACATGAATTTGTCATTTGAATAGTTCAAAACAGCGTTTTTCTAAGTTTTTGCAAGTTTAAAACAGCAATTTTATCGTCATTTCTCATAAATCACCGTTTCGCACGAAAGAAACATGAATTTGTCAGTTTGAATAGTTGAAAACAGCGTTTTTCAATGTTTTTGCAAGTTTAAAACAGCAATTTTATCGTCATTTCTCATAAATCGCCGTTTCGCACGAAAGAAACATGAATTTGTTAGTTTAAATAGTTCAAAACAGCGTTTTTCTATGTTTTTGCAAGTTTAAAACAGCAATTTTATCGTCATTACACATAAATCGCCGTTTTGCACGAAAGAAACATGAATTTATCAGTTTGAATAGTTGAAAACAACGTTTTTCTATGTTTTTGCAAGTTTAAAACAGCAATTTTATCGTCATTTCTCATAAATCGCAGTTTCGCACGAAAGAAACATGAATTTATCAGTTTGAATAGTTGAAAACAGCGTTTTTCTGTTTTTGCAAGTTTAAAACAGCAATTTTATCGTCATTTCTCATAAATCGCCGTT